>JABUQX010094930.1:17500-27500 GCA_015478945.1 Trachelipus rathkii
GATTATTAATCCGCACCGGACAAGGCCCCTGATCTTTATTGTCAAGAGTGCTGCGAGTGATCAACGAGTTTCGAAACTTTTTAATATAAACGAAAATTGGTGGTGGTCCTTTCTCTCCAGACGTAAAAGCGCTTTCACGAGTGATACCATCGCAATACCTCCGTACTGAACACCCAATATCACTCACAGCCACATGTCACAGGACCCTCCTTCCATGTGGCAATTTTGCCGTCGCTATATCCCCGCAATCTGTTCACTTATATCTCTATTGACTATCCCAACCACTGAACCTATTCGGCCTCGACATTTCCACTCTTGGTCCATAATCACCTAAAAGGTTATCCTATAATTATCTGAATCCTCCCAACTTTAACAAGTAACTCGTTTTCTCTTTTATCTTTCAGAGAATATTTTTTATACATATGATTTTTGTCAATGTATATTAGGAATATTAAAAATGTACAGGACAATCTTTTTATTTATTTTTGACCGAATATTCAATTCGCCATCCAATTTTCTTGACTTTTAAAAATATTATAGCCATGACCCCCCATGGAGTTCGATTATTCCCAATCCAATGTGGCCGCTTCCCCGTAGCCGTGTGCATGGCTGCAAGCGGAGCCGCGGAAACCGCAAGTGTTTTGGGGAGAGCCGAGCCGAAGTTATTTGTTGAGTACGAACCGAAATCTTTGGGGCTCTGGAGTCGGAGCCGAAATTTAGGGAAACCTGAGCAGGAGTCGGAACTACAAAAAAGGGGGCTGCTCCGGCTCCGCAAATTACAAAATTAAATTAATATTAATCTTTTATTACTTCAGGTTATATATAGATATATAGTATATATATATATATATATATATATATATATAGTATATATAATATATTATATATATTATAATTTATATATTATATTATATATTATATATATATAATATATATAGTAGAAGGCCTTAAATATAATATCAATAAAACTGCAATAAATATTTTAAAAAGTATTTACATGTCCTTATAGATGTTGATAAACGTTAGCTTTACGATCCTTTTATCTAGATCTCTTTGCAGACTTGTATTGAAACTAAATATAAGTTTAAATGTATTTTGTAAGTTTATATAAAATTGTCAAATGATAGTTATTAAAGTAAATTTGCTTTATTATCTTTGAAAAAAGTTGGTGGAAAGAAATGTTTTCAAGTGGGGATCAAATGTATATCTCCTTTTTGTAAATGTTAAAATAGGAAGATTGTATTCATACAAAGGAACCTAAACATCGCTCCGAAGAAAAAGGAGACTATTTTGGCCTCTGTTAACGATTTCGTTGCCAAGTATCGTTACTGAGGGTCCAACATAAATATCAATTGTTCTTAACGAAGAGTGTAGCAATCCGAAGAAATTGTTGTACTGCGGATCACCATTGTTTTAGAAATAGGGTATTTAAAGCGCTTCGAGGGCGCTGAAGCGAAATCTGAATTAATGACATAATAGTGTAATGGTTAAGAATAGAATTCGAGAAAGGAAATCATCATTATAATCATTAATTCTGCCGTAAAATAATGAGCATGAAGGGGGGGGTGGAAATGGAGTGGGTTGCCCGTCGAGAAAGACAGCAGATCTAACTGCCAACACTCTCCCCTGTTTTAGAGCCGTCAGTAACGGAATAAATCCACAGTGAACTGCGGAATATGCCTAACAAGGCAAAGAAAGGGAAGTCCATGACGGGAAATAGCAAGGTATACCCTTCATCATACAAGAGAACGCAGCATCTTTGCAAAGGAATGTGAGAAAGTTAAGATAATAAAACTGTGTTGCAAGGCAATTAAGGAGGATTCTAGATATTTTTGCAGAATCCGGTGTTAAAAGAGATGTACTGCGGTTTGAAAGTGAAGATAACTTGTCACATATGTATTACTAAAGGTTGAGTCCCCCTAAAGTGAACAGGCCCCGCTAAAGTGCAAACGGACCTGGTTTATAACTTGCACCCTCACCACGGGAACGCGTAAGTCAAATTGTCAATGAGTAGAAAATTTCTCTTCGTACAAGGAGTCTTTTATTTTTTTCAGAATCTTAAATATAGATAGTATAAGTTGAGTTAAATTTATTTAGAAATGCTGCAAAATTAACAAGGTGCAGGTTAAAAAACTTCGAAGTTTGGAATTACATTTGTCTGTGGAAGTCCAAGTCCAGTGAACTTGTATGAGTGAATTGAAAGTCACTCACATAGTCCACAATTCACGAACTTTGTCAGTTCAATCATTTTCTGACTCCAAACTGCTATTTATCTTGAAATTTACCGACACCGGACCTCTTGAAAATTACCGACTCCCGACACAAACCGTCCTTCAAAATTATCCGACTCTCTGTCTCGAGCCCACTCTCAAAAATTACCTGATCCCCGAACTACGGAAACCCGACTCCACACCCTGGTCTACAAATCACTCTATCAGAATCACAACTCCTCTCCAAGCAAACACATATTTCACCACATACTATAAATCTTCTGTTTCATTCTACTTTATTTCAAGTCACAGTATGCAAATCAATTACCCTTTCTATATGTATCCATCACACTCTCTCCTCTTCTCTTCTCATTTATTCTCTAACATTCCAAATATCCAGATGATTCATACAATTTGGTCGAAAAATACAAGATCCTGCAGTGGTCACGACCAGGTCCTAGGTATGCATAATGTTCTGGTAAAGATAAGTGGTAGCAGGTAGCCAACCTCAGCCTCCATTGTCTGTTTAGCAAAGTCTTAGCTTCTGATACAGGAATTCGCTGAAAAAGATATTTTCTGTAATAGTAATTTCATGGTCTGTATGTGATAGAAAAAAATCTACTCCCGTTTAAATGAAATGTGGATATGATCCCGCAAGAGAGGCAAACAATTAGGAACTGGTATCCTTAGGTATAGATCTACTCTCTCAAATGCTTAAGAGTGGTAACCTCATCCTTCCGAGGAAGCTCTACTTCCCTTCCTTATATATATATATATATATATATATATATATATATATATATATATATATATATATATATATATATATATAGCTATATATATATATATATATATATATATATATATATATAACCAGCAACATATATATATATATATATATATATATATATTTACAGTTAACCACCACTCACGGGCCGAAGCCCTTTTCAAGGAGGGCGGAGGAAAATAAAACATGAAAAAACCCACCCAATCCCCAGCCTAAAGGCAAATCTCTCAGAGTGAGCGCAGACGTGGGCTTTAAAGAGGAAGATTAAATATGGTTGGAAAAACAGAAGAAGGCAAAGTTCCACCGAACAGAAGTAGCTGGAAAGAAGAGGCACCACAACGAACAAGTTTGGGGTTCTCAATACTCACACAAAAACTCATGCGAGAGCAAAAGCACCCCTTGTATTGCGGGGGCGACGCAATGGAGGTGGAATGCAGGTGACCAACTCCCCCAGGCCTCAACCGTTTGTGGTACCAATAGAAAAGAACAGTGCGCCAACGTCACGTCGCAGAGATAGAGGGTCAAGAGGGTGAAAATAGAGGACAGTTTATTAGTCTCTTGGCTTTACTCAAGCCTATCCAATAGAAGGGTGGGGCCGGAGCCCCCAAATATGAGAACAGTACTCCACATAAAAGGGCGAATAAGGCCCTTATATAACTGGAGTAGCTGTGCAGGAAAAAAATTCCCGCAACCTGAACAGAACTCAGTTTCTTTGAGGCCACTTATAGCAACCATTGAAATATGAGGTTTTCAAGACATTTTATTGTTAATGTTAAGACCATGTATGTTTATGTTATTCACAGGAGAGACGTTAGAGCCGTCGAAGGAAATAGGAAAGTTGAGAGGTGTTTTTGAGAGGGATATGTAGAGAAGTTGAGTTTTTAAATAGTTGAATTTTACAAGGTTGCGGTGACATAACCGGGAAATCCTATCCAGATAGACAAGAATAGAATCGGAAAGCTGAAGACGAGAGGCAACTCTAGAAGCAAAAGTGGGAGCAGATTTGAAGTGAGTAGAAGAGTGGAAGGTTGAGTCATCGGCATAAGAGTGAACAGAGTTGGAAGTACAGCTGAGGAGATCGTTGATGAAAAGTATGAATAAAGTTGGAGATAGAACAGAACCTTGCGGAACACCACAATTAACAGGGAAGGAGGAAGAGGTCACTCCATCAACGAGTGCTGATATAGAGCAATCGGAGAGAAAAGTAAACAAGAGTAAGTAAAGAGAAGGAGGAAACCCAAAGGAAGGGAGCTTAGAGAGCAGTGACGCGTGCCAAACCCAGTCAAAAGCTTTGGATATGTCAAGCGCCACCACGCAAGACTCCCCATGGTCCCTAAGGGCAGAAGACCATAAATCAGTTAGATAGGAAAAGTATGTCACCAGTTGACCTCGACGACGAAAGCCATACTGATGATCTGAAAAGAAGGAATGAGACTCCAGATGATCCAATTTGAGAGTTAAGAAGAGTTTCAAAAATTTTAGAAAGAATACAAGTGAGAGCTTTAGGGCGATAGTTTTTAGGATCAGAAAGGCTGCCTTTTTTCGGGATCGGTCGGACATATGCGCGCTTCCAGCACTGAGGAAAAGTATTAGTATTAAGACACAGAGAGTAGAGTTGAACGAGGACAGGCGCCAGCTCAGAAGCACACTCCCTCAAAACACGGTGAGGAATGCCATCCGGGCCACTAGCCTTCCTGATGTTCATAGATCTCAGGATCTCATGCACACGATCATGTAATGACATGTAGAACATGGGAAACCTGAAGAGGTAGGAGGAAGGGATGCCAGAATCTCGTCCAGAGGTAGGGAATTAGATGAAAAAAGGAGGCCGAAAGAGATTGGCCTTTTCAAAGGAGAGTTAGCAACAGAACCGTCAAAGCGAATAAAGGGAGAAAAGGCAGATTTACAAAAGTTGTTAAGAGATGTTTTTGGCAAGGGCCAGAAATTTTTTATCAGTAGGAGAACAAAGCAGGTTGTCGCACTTTCTTTTTAGTGAAAGTGCTCTTAGTCTGTCGAATATTATCCCTGCAACGATTCCTGAAGAATGAAAATTAGTAATAGTGATAGGAGAATGGGAGTTTTTCTACCCAATGGTTCTCTCCTGAATGGCGCGAGAGCAAGCTCCCAAACCATGGATTTTGAGGAGAAAAGATTTAGTTGAAGATGGAATGAACCTGCTCATCCATCGGTGATTGCGGCCCCACCTTTTCGGATTCATTCCAAGAATAGTTAGCTAAAAACAACTGGTACTCAAGCGAGATTAAAGTGCCAGAAAGCCGTTTGGGGCATGGTGGAGCTGCTGGAGAAAAAGTATTATAATTCAAAGCTACAAGATTGTGGTCAGAGTTACCAATTGGATGAGAGATGGTGTATTTATAACGAGAAGGAGTAGTGGTGAAACATAAGTCGAGCGTATTCAAGAATTGGTTAGGATGATCTGGAATATGTGTAGGTTCCTTAATTAACTGTTCCAGATCGTTGAGAATACTGAATGTTTTGTCCTCCTCCCCGCCTGCATCAGTGTGAGAGGAGCCCAACCACTCAGTGTGGTGTACGTTGAAATCCCCTAAATAGAGGATCTCAGCATTTGGATGGGAAGAAGTAACAGTCTCATGATAAGTAGTTAAAGAACATTGAAAAATCTGTTCCATTAGGGGAGCAGTAGCAGAAACACAGGATAATGATAGTAGTAGGGAGAAAGATTTTTTAGCCAAAGAACAAAGGAGATTCTAGATTCTTGAGACGTGTTTATGTTTATATAGGCACAGACACCACCATTTAGATGGAAATTATAGAAAAAGTTATAGAGATATTGTTTATTTGAAAAAGAATCCCTAGCCAGCTGGGTCTCAGACAATAATAAAATGTTAGGTTGAAAGTGAGAGGTGATATTCCACAGATTCATGGTTGACACAGGCCAGGACGCTAGCAAAATCAATAGAAAACCCCCGCCTGTGCCCACCCCCACATCTACTCCGACCAGTCATCCGATCAGCCTCTCGCACAAACAAACTCACACAAGCTGTAATAGTTTAAAATTTTCTCGTTTTCACGTTTACTCAATCCACACACACACACACACACACACACACACACACACACACACACACACACACACACACACACAAGCGATCTTATACTAACAAGATAGCTAAAACTAATGTTAAAACTAAAACCCAAATTAAAAGTATCCTAAGGTGATGGTAACTGCATTAAAACCATAAAATTAAATTTTAAAACCATTATATTAATAAAAAATCTTTAAACTAAAAATCGTAATTCTTATAACTAATATCTTAAAAAAGCAAGAAATAAAACCATAGCTTATCTTAAAAATTCACGATGAAAAGATTTCGGCGGAAGTTCACATTTATTATATAAAGGCAGTAAATACTATAGACACTAAGCAAGTAATAAACACTAAAACAACACTAGGACACATTAAATCAAAATGACTGTATAACTAAAAAAAAAATTAAACATGCATTATTAAAACGACAAAATAAAAACAACACAACACAACCACACAACACGAGCGATAACTATAAACTATATATATATATATATATATATATATCTTATTTATATATATATTAAAATATATATATATATATATATATATATATATATATATATATATATATATATATATATATATATATATATATATATATATATATATTAATATTTTATGTGTATACACAAATAAAAAGATATATATATAAAATATATATATATATATATATATATATATATATATATATATATATATATATATATATATATATATATATATATATATATATATATATATATATATATATAGTATATATATATATATATATTTCTTTTTGAGTTAGTGTACAGGACCCACCACGGCCCACAGAGAAGCGTCCACACTGGATTGAATAATCAACTTCATGGGTGGGTATTGGCTAAACATATTTTAAATGTCCAGAAATTTTTGGATGGCGAAATGAATATTCAGTCAAAAGTAATCAAAAAGATGTGCCCGTTATAAATAGTCCTAATATTACATAACAAAATCATATGTTAAAAAGAATATTCAGTTCTTGAAGAAAAGAGAAAATAGAGTTACTGTTAAAGTGGGAGGATTCAGATAAGATCTGGGATAACCTTTTAGGTGTTATGGCACCACTCATCTTCGCTTCCAAAATATCATTTGTTTGCTTTCTTCCAGTTTCAGTTTTCTTCTTTCTCTGCGCATTCTTTTTCTTTCGGTGCTTCATCATAAATAATTTCTTTCTTTCTGGATTGAATAATCAACTTCATGGGTGGGTATTGGCTAATACATATTTTAAATGTCAGAAATTTTGGATGGCGAAATGAATATTCAGTCAAAAGTAAATAAAAAGATGTGCTTACGTTATAAATAGTCCTAATATTACATAACAAAATCATATGTTAAAAAGAATATTCAGTTCTTGAAGAAAAGAGAAAATAGAGTTACTGTTAAAGTGGGAGGATTCAGATAAGATCTGGGATAACCTTTTAGGTGTTATGGCACCACTCATCTTCGCTTCCAAAATATCATTTGTTTGCTTTCTTCCAGTTTCAGTTTTCTTCTTTCTCTGCGCATTCTTTTTCTTTCGGTGCTTCATCATAAATAATTTCTTTCTTATGAACTTCCTTGAGTTTCTAACATTATAATCTTCATCGTGGTCTTTTCCATATGACCTACTTTTCTCTTAGTGCCATAAAATTCCTGAGCTAATTTTTCCGCGGGAAAATATTTTTTTCTCAAATACCAATCTTTTGACAATTGAAAATTTTCTCTCCGAAAAACTTCCATAATTCTTTTCGTTCCGTAGTTTTTTGTCTACGTTACTTCTTACTACGACAACTACAACAGGTTTCCAGAGTCGTCGCAGAGTATTTCTTCCGTCCTGCTCTTCTTCAAAAATTGTTCTATTATTTTCTAGTTCTTCAATTGGTTCTTCATTCGACTCTGTAATCTCCTTTAGTACAATAATGTTCTGGACCTCTTCATCTGTTTTGGTACTTTCTAATGGAGCAGCAACATTCTGAGCTTCAGTTTGAATTATGCATGGCATAATTGAATCCTTACTTACATCATAATCTTCATTTAGAAGCTTTTCACAGGATAAACTGGTATCCGCTTCAATATTTTGGGGCACAGTAGATACATGGGTATCTAAATTAGTATTTACATCTGGCACATCTGATACGTAGGTATCTTTTATCTCTTGAACAACACAATTTTCGGCACTAAATTTTCTATCTGGATTCGGTTCAACGCACACATGTGCTTCCACAGGGTAATCTGTATGCTCCTCAATTGATGGTTTATTAACTTCACACGATGGTACCAAACTTGAAAACTTTTCATTATCCACACTCGCCTCTCTATTGACTTGATCTTCAGGGCCGGCGTTTCGATTATCCAACGATTCATCTTCAGAATCCCCATCAACCTTCTCAACGATGGGGAACAACAGCTCTTTCTGGGCTGTCACGTCCTGCTTGCTTCGAGGACCTAGACACATAGTCTCTTTCCATACGTTGTTTGGTTGGAACGGGGGTAATGCCCCTTCTATATTGCCCAATATGAGATCATACACCACATCCGGCATAACTGCCGCTGTCGCATTTCCAACGAAGTATGGAGTGTCCAATACAACGTTTGCGAGTGGGACTCTCTTGACTGAGTTGTCCATCAACCTCATTGATGCATACCGGCCGGTATAATTTTCCTTCGGCACAAATTTCTCGCGCAACACTAGTGCGTTACATCCTGTATCTATATAAAGGAGATAATCACCTTTTTTCGTGAGTCCGTCTTACGCCATCGTCTAATACCGAACATTCCCAAATTTTTGGGGGCCAGATGGTCAGAAAAAAAATACGTATTTTTAAGGACCATTTTTAGAAATAGTTGGAGCATTGGAGACATAAGCCGAGGAGGGAAATGCTAATACGAGGAAAAGTGCATACCAAATCCACGCAGCCGCCACCAGGTCAACTTTTGTGTTTTCAGTTGTATTACTTGCAAAGTATTCAGGTTTACTGGAACCAGTCGCCACCCTCCTTCAGTTGAAGACGTACGCTTGACGTCGTGAAAGCAAACACGCACATCCAAACTATTTTGGAATTACTTAGAGACCATCGAATAAGGGCGGATGACATAACGGGGGAAATAATGCAAGAAGCAGAGGAACTTGAGAACCAATTGAATGTTGATTTGAGCCCCCTCGTACTACTAGCAGACAAAAGCACAGAAGCAAACCCCCAGTAGGAAATCCATCTGAATTTTGGAAAATCTCACTTATCATTCCCTATTTAGAATCCATCGTAACGTCATTGGAAATAAGATTTTCTGCCGAGAAGTCACCTGCATTTTATTTGACCCACTTCCACCCAAACAACATGACGAACATAACATTCAAAGAATGGTCTGAGCTTGTTTCACCTTGTGTGACGTATTACGATTTGAATGGCATCGAAGGGGAAATAGAGCTGTGGTTCAAAATGTGGCAAGAATAGCAAACGCCTGATGACCTAATTGAAGTTCTGAAAACCAGCGAAATTTTTTTTTCAAAAATTAAAAAAGCGTTACTTATACTGCTTTCTCTTCCCTGCTCAACTAGCACAGTTGAACGCTCATTTAGCTCGCTTCGCAGAATCAAAACGTGGCTTAGATCGACCTTTGCTAAAGATCGACTAAATGGCTTAGCCCTGCTAAGTATGCATCGGCGATGGGTCAGTTCAAACAAAGACCATGCAAGTAATGGAAACTGTCTTAAAATTTTTTTCCTGTATCCCACGGAAATTCTTATTTAAATAAATAATAATTTAATCAGAATCTTGTGTTTTCATTAGGTAAGTGTCTTTCCTTTCCATTTCTTTTGAAAAGTATAGGCATTTATATTTACATTACCTATTTCTTTGCAAAAAGCCATTAGAATGAAGTTATAAACCTAAATAGGAGTCGAATAGATATGTCCTTCATGGCTTTAAAATG
>JABUQX010094931.1:0-19638 GCA_015478945.1 Trachelipus rathkii
AAAAAGAGAGAGATAAGTGCAATTGGCTTGCTTAAGGGAGAATCGGCAGAAGGTTCTCCTCAATAGTTGTATTCTTCATTGGCGTCTGACTTCAGCGAAAAGACATGCTTTTTGAAGATCAATCTGATCTTAAGTTGTTGTCATCTTTCCAGAAGCTCTGCTAATGTTTTCTAGAATTGTTGTTTTGTAGGGGTGGATCATTTATTATACCTGTAAGTAGAGGTCCAGGATTGTTTCCTTAATGACGAGGTGCCTGTTCACTTCCTGTTTATTGTGAACTAGATCAGTTATCATGTTTCGTTAGGCCTTCATTTGCACATTGAAAGTTTTTCAATGCAAAAGGCAATCATTTTCGTGATGCCCATGTCTTGTTGGGACCACAGACTTTTTGATAATCTGTTTTCTTGCTAAAAGTTCTCTTCTAGTGTTTGTTGATAGCTTGCCAAGGGGTAAACGTTCCGCTAAATGAAACATACGTTTGCTGTATAATCTATATTCTATATTTATTATTCGACTAACCTCTTAACACCTTTGTAGACTGAATCATTCAGCACAAGATTCAGGTTTTGTGCTGCACAATGTATCGATCTCAGCTTAGGACTATATTTTTAATTTCTTTTTCTGTAGTCCAGTTGTACTGTCTACTCTATATAGCCTGTCCTCGACATTCTTTGAATATTCAATTCCCTTTCTTCAAATATATACAAATATTGACATTCTCAAAGTGTCCTATTGTTTTGATCACGGACTTCTTATCGAAACCAAAAACGTTACTCGTGTATTCTGCAGTAGAAATTTTCGTCCGGGATTTTTTTCTTGTCAGTTGTTGTAATCTATATGCACGATTACTTCTAAATGCTGGATCTCTTTTGTGAGATGATCTTGTGTTCTGTCTAGTTAATTAATGATTGTATCGGAGATTGAAGGTATTTTCTGAATAATTAATGTTTTCTTAACTGAACATGCAAGTAAACGAATCATGTCATTTTGTATTTCATAATGTAAATACTTGTTTCTACTTTTCTCATTTGCCGAGTGAAGCTCTAAGTAAAGAGTCATATCGAGAGAGTAGATTAACAATATTCAAATAAGTTTTCCAGACTCGGACCAATTGTTCTCGTATTTTTCTTATTGACCACGAATATGGTAGATGAACACAGTTGCAGCGTTCTCAGCTACATCGATAATGCGGTAATAATTTCTTTTCCACTGTCCTGATGTTTCTTCCGAGAGTTGATCTAACTGATTAATTCTTATTTTCTTCCACACTGCCCATATATTCAATTAAAGGTCGTGTATACATGTGATTTGCTACATCATTGTTTTTAATTTTTCTTTACTAGTAGCCCGTCGCCATCATGAATGCTATACCCCATACTTCTTTTGATTCAGGGTCATCTCATTGAACAGCAACAAGGCTCACAATAAATCTACATCTAATTGGGAGATACAAAAGCAATATCTTTCGATTTTTTTGGCCAGTTATAGTTGCATATAAATAATATTCAGATCAATGATATTGATCGTTTTGAAATTATAATCCTTGAAATGGGACCTTAATAGGGCGGCATGGTTCATCGGGAATAATATTTTTTTCTCTTGGCTCCTTATGAAAGAGGCATGTGGACAAAATCCAATGTCATTTTTTATATTTATTTTTTGATACGAAGTAATTAACCTACGGTATGAGTTTTGATAACTGCATTTATCAACGTCACTTGTTTATACTGTGGTTGCCACATTTGTTTTGATTGCTATTCCCTTACCTCTGTGTACTTCTTACTGTCAGTAAAGGTTCGACAAGAGCTGATGGTAGTATAGCAATACAATTCAATTATTTAACTCGGATGCGGTTTATTTATGAAAAATGAATCAATCTTGGACGTTTTGTTACATTTCGACTGTCTGATTTCTTTTCTTTGCGAACCATCAAGTAGCATCGTTAAAACCGACATTATTTCTATGATATTATTATATTATAGTATTATATATTATATATATATATATATTATATATTATATATATTATATATATATGTATAAATATATTATATATATATATTACAAATGTTTTGTTATTTAAAACAATAGCAGAAATTATATTTTTCTCGTTTGGTTTCATAGTTGGATTTCCGGTGTATGGGGCCCCTCGATATCTTCCGGGGCTCTCTCCTCGCAGTTGCGGCCCTGCGGGCCGATCTTGCCGTCCATCTGTATATTAGCGTCGGGCAGTGGTTGACCAGGCCTCGCCTCTTTTAGGAGGGGTTATTTCGTCTCACTCTAAATAAAATAAAAAATAATTTAAAAAAAAAAATAAAATTTTTCGCTTCATTTATAGCCAGCGTATGTACTACAAAGTTTATTAGATTTCATATTTATATTCTAGAGTTTTATTATTTTTAAAAAAATTGTTATTGAAATTTTAGGGGTACAAATATTTCCTTCAATATGAATACTTTTAAACTTTTGAAAAATGTGTAGTTTTTTTAACTTCGTTATAAATGAAAAATTGTGGATGGCTGATTTTAATTATTTTTCAGTGGATACACTCGAGTATGTTAGCTTTAAACTGGCAATGTAAATTTTTGATCCCAAGCAGTAATAGTGGCAAAAAAACGGGGCCCTCAACTTGGTCTGATCTCACCCTGCCATAAATTGTATGGAGGGGTGGCTGCGGACCACCATTGTTTTTCGTATTTGTACGTATTATTATTGAACATTTTACGTAATGAATTATTTAATATGTATATACAAAGTTACTTATAATTAAGGTGAAATTTTTTTAAAAAATGAAAAATTTTAAATGAAAAAAAAGAGTTCAAAAAAGTGTCAAAAAAATTTTTGGGCGGAGAGGGGTGACTCGGACCAACCTTTATTATCGTATTTTATTTTATCAATTATTGGACCATTTTTATTACTTTATTACGGAATTTTAATATATATAATAATATTTATTATAAAGTAAAAATTAAAATATAGAAATTGAAATTTATATCGTAAAAGACGAACTTTAAAACAGATGGTCCCCGCGGAGTCAACCCCTCAAGGTGGTCCGCTTCACCCCTCCACGGTTCAGGCTGACTTCGGCGGTTATTCAAACTTTAACTAAAACTTTTTATTATTAAATGTACATTTTATTATTTTTTTGTGTTGCTTATTGGCTCGACTATAGGGCCGTTGATTTACAAAAAAAAAAAAATTTCCATAAAAGTGCATTAGGGGAGATGTCGGGAGACCAAGTATTACCTAATTAGTGGTCCATTCGTCACCTCCGCCCGACGCTATTATTATATCTATATATTATATTATTTATATATATATATATATATATATATAATAATTATATTATATATTATAATATATAATATCAATTAGTTTGACTGAGCATAATTGGTGGATTTGTAGTTACGACAATTTGACAAGCCCTAGGGTGCTTTGTGGATTTGCATGAGCAATGTTTTGGTTAGTGGGTTGACTGGGACAGGTCTCGATAGGCCCATGTGGCTTCTTACTAGTTCTATATTCTTAATGTCTTTAATGTCTAATTGAGCATATTAATATTAAGAAAAAAGAAAAAAAATGGTACATTATTTGCATAGTTCAATTATTAGGTTTTTTGGTATTTTCTATTAAAGAACACAAAAGTGTTTTACCTAATTACATTTGCCTTCTCTCTATATGTTTTAACATTATTATTGTTACCTTGTTTTTTTTAAGAGTAAGAAGATCTTTAAGTGCTTCACTGAAGTACTAAACTTACCTTAGTTTTAATCAGGTTGAATAAAGGCAATAGAGGTGGTGCACCAGCTGCAAGCGTAACATGGTCTTGCTGAAAGAGATCTTATTACTTTTCGCTCATATTGATATGACATGCAAGTAAACAATGTGTATATAATTTAATTTGATGCATTCCAAATTAAAATAGTATTGGCTGGCTAACTAGGTTAAGTTGGATAATTCACCAGTCCAAAGTAGACAAATGACTTTTAAAACTACAATAGGCCAATTATATAGTATCTAGTATTATAATATTATATAATAATATATATATATATATATATATTATATAATATATATTATATAATATATTATATATTTATATATATATATATAAGTATATATATATATTATATATATATTTTAATATATATATAATATATATATATACTATTATATATTGTCGCGGCGGGGTGACCGTGGATCACCTTAGGCATAACTTGGTCTCCGACTCTCCCCTAATTGCACTTTTGGAAATTTTTTTTTTGTAAAATCACGGCCTAATATTAGCATAACACACAAAAAATATAAAACAATTCTAATAATAAAGTTTTATTAAAGTTTGATTAACGCTCAGTCACCCCGACCGTGGAGGGGTGAAGCGGACCAACATTGAGGGGTGACTCGGACCATCTGTTTAAATTCGTCTTTAACGTTTAATTCAATTTTATATTTAATTTTTACTTAATATATATTTTATCATATTAAAATTTTTAATAAATATAAAAATGTCAATAATGATAAATAAAATTAACGAAATATAAATAAGGTGCCGATTCACCCTCTCCGCTCAAAAATTTGACACTTTTTTGAACTCGTTTTTTTTCTTAAAATTTCATTTTAAAAAGATTTTCCACTTAATATAAGTAACTTTTTATTACATTTAAATAATTATACGTAATAAAAATGTCGATAATATAAAACGTAAAATACGAAAAACAATGGTGTCCGAGCCAAAACCCCCCATCAATTTTTTGGCGGGGTGACATCGGAACCTAATTAGCCCCGTTTTTTTGCCACTAATCCGCTTGGATCAAAAATTTACTTTTGGCCAGTTTAAAGCTAACAGTACTCGAGTGTATCCACTGAAAAAATAATTAAAATCGCATCCACAATTTTTCATTTTATAACGATTAAAAAACTCACATTTTTCAAAGTGAAGTTCTATTGAAGGACAATTTTGTAACCTAATTTCTAACATTTTTTTTCATTTTTTAAAAATATAAAAACTTTCTAAGAATTAAATATGATCTAAATAAAAGCTTGTAGTCTGACGCGTGCTATAACATGAGCGAAATAATTTTATTTTTTTTTATTATTCTTTTATTATTAGTGGACCGAAATCACCCCTCCTAAAGGGCGGGCCTGGTCACGTTTGTCGCCTGTGCCCCTGCCCGACGCTATATGACAGTGGCGGCGATAACGGGGCCCGCAGGGCCCGCACTCGCGGAGGCGCCCCGGAGTTCGAGGGCCCTTTACCGGAATCCAACTATGAAACCAACGTGAAAAATTAATTTCTGGCTCATCTTTTTAATAAACAATAACATTTGTTAATATATATAAATAGTATATATTATATATATTTAGTAATATATAATATATTAATATAAATTATATCTATATAATATATATTAAATATATATATTAAGTATATATTATAGAATACATGTTCGGTTAAACGATGCTAATTTGACGTGGTTCGGCGAAAAAAGGAAAAATAAGAAAACAATCAGACCAGTCGAAAATGTACAAACAACGCTCCACAAGATTGATTCATTTTTCAAAAATCCCGCATCCGAGTTAAATATTGATTGTATTGCTTCTACATCAAGCTCTGTGAACCTTATTGAAGTTAGAAGTACACAAGAGGTAAGGGATACGACAAACAATGTGCAACCGACGTTATACAATGACGGTGAAGATGCGTTATTCGAAAACTCTACCGTGGTTAAGATTTCGTATAAAAATAAATTCTCAAATGACATTGGATTTTTTCCAATGCCTCTTTCTAAGGAAGCCAAGAAAAAAATTTTATCCGTGAACCATGCGCCCTTTAGGTCCCTTTCTCTAAGGATATAATATCAAAAGATCGATTTCCAGTGCTGAATATTATTTATATGCAACTATAACTGGCCCAAAAAATCGAAAGATATTGGCTTTGTTATTCTCCCAAATTTTTAGATGCTGTTTATTGTGAGCCTTGTTGGCTGTTCAATGAATGCCCTGAATTAAGAAGTTGGCGTATTGGCATTCGTGATTGGTGGGGCTTAGTAAGAAAATTAAAAAACATGAATGTAGCAAATCACATTTACACGCCTTTATGAATTATGGCATGTGGAAGAAAAATAAAATTATCGTTGATCAACTCTCGGAGAAACATCGGAAGTGGAAAGAAATTTTTACCCGCATTATCGATGTGGTGAGAACACTGGCAATGTGTTCATTACCATTTCGTGGTTATAGAGAAAATACAGAATTAATTGGTCCGAGTCTGGAAACTTTTTGAATATTGTTGATCTACTCTCTCGATATGACTCTTTACTTAGAGCTCACTCGGCAAATGAGAAAAGTAGAAACAAGTATTTACATTATGAAATACAAAATGACATGATTCGTTTACTTGCATGTTCAGTTAGGAAAACATTATTATTCAGAATAACCTCAGCTCCGTACAATTCATTAATTCTAGACAGAACACAAGATATCTCAAAGGAGATCAGTTGAGTATTCGTGATTAGATCTACAACACTGACTAGAAAAAAAAATCGGTGAAAATTCTCTTCAGATACACGAGGCGTTTTTGGGTTTCGTAGAAGTCAGTGATCAAACAAGTGAAACATTTGAGAATTCAATATTGTTAATATTGCAAAGGAAAAGGGATTGATATTCCAAAGATGTCGAGACAACGGCTAAATATGAGTAGACAGTACATCTGGACTACTAGAAAAGAATAGAAAATATTAGTTCCTACAGCTGAGTACGTACATTGTGCAGCACATAACTTTAAATCTTGTGCTGAATGATTCAGTCTCTAACATTACCGAGGTTATAGCGTCAATTTTATGGGTATGTTCAGCAAACGTATGTTTTCTTTAGCGGAAGTTTACCCGTTGACAGCTCTCAACAAAACACTAGAAGGAGAACTAGCAAGGAAAAAGATATCAAAAAGTTGTGTCCAACAAGATGGGCATCACGAAATGATTGCCTTTTGGCATTGAAAAAAAACTTTCAATGTGCAATGAAGTGCCTAACGAAAATTATACTGTCTAGTCACAATAAACAGGAAGTAGAACAGGCCCTCGTCATTAGGAAACATCTGGACTCCTTTCAGTTTATAATAATGATCACCCTACAAAACAAAATTCTAGAAAACATTAGCAGAGCTTCTGAGAGTGTACAAAATAAGTCAGTTGATCTTCATAAAGCATGTTTCTTCCCTGAGTCACCCAATGAAGACTTACAACATTTGGGAGAAACTTCTCCGAATTCTCCCTGAAGCAAAGCAATTGGCACGCTACATGGAATATCTATCCATGTGACTAAAACAGAAAGGCAGATTAACTGTGAAGCTATTTTTGTGAAATAGCATCGGACCGTATCAGAATGAGACACTCCTTGAAAGATTTGAAATAAATTATATTCAATATCACACTGGATTGTTGCCAATTAATCAGATCAAAAATAGATCCGTTAGTTTACGAACGGTTGCAGAAACTTTTTCATTTTTTAAATAACAAGAAGCTTAACAAAAACTGATGGAGAGGAAATTTCAGAAAAAGTAAACATCCTCATAATCAAATACCCAGTGATATTACTTGCAATCTAATTGCTGAAGTGTTATTATTTAGAAGTTTATTTCGTAAAGAGAACGATACGAAAAGAAATATCAGAGATATTGCCCGACTACTTATCGAAGAAAACAACTTCCTGTTAAGTAGCTTTCCCGAACTAATATCAACAATACAGCTATATTTCGCTCTACCAGTTACAACAGCAACGGCAGAGAGAAGCTTCTCAAAATTAAAACATAAAAAATTACTTGAGAAGTACTATGAGCCAGTCAAGACTGAGCGACTTGGCAATTCTGAGTATCGAGCATGAAAAACTCGAGCCATTAATATTGAATCAGGCAGTCACGTATTCTCTTCAAAGAAGCGAAATTTGGAAATTTTAAAAGAGGTATAATAATAGTATATATATATATATAATATATATATATATAATATAATTATATATATATATATATATATATATATATATATATATATATATATATATATATATATATATTATATATATATATTAATGTATAAATATATTTCCACTGGTTGTTTGTAATGTAAATTAAAGCCAGTAAATCACTTGTAATCTTTTAAATATATATGGATGGAATAAAAGTGCCTGATAGAGTAATTATATATATAGTATATAATATATATATATTATATATATATATATATCATATATAATATATATATTATATATATTATATATATAATATATATATATATATATATATATATATATCATATTATATATATATATAATATAATAGTATAAAAGAGGGGCCCATCAAATTCTTTGCGGGAGGGCCTGGTGAAGACCTAGGCCTGCTACTGGCTATATATAATATATTAATATATATATATTATATATATATATATATATATATATATATATATATAATATATATATATATATAATATATATTAATATATATATATATATAATATATACAGGTATATCTATAAATATATGATACCCAAACCATCCACATGCATTAATAACTAAGTTATGGTCACACATGCCATCTAACATTAATAACTACTATAACCAAAAACCCGCCAATTTGGCTTCGTCAATATATTATATGATACCCAACCCATCCATAAACAAATCTAGGAAATAAATTTTAGAAATAAAAAGACAGTAAGAAGCCACATAGGCCTATCAAGACTGTCCCAGTCAAGCCAACAGAAACAATCACCAAACAATATGATCATGCAAATCCACAAAGCACCCTAGGGCTTGTCAATCACTATATTTATACGGTATATAGAATACACAAAGTCTAAAACATGCTCATGCAAATCCACAAAGCATCCACAAATACATGGAGTGTGCCATTTTTTATATTGATATACTGAATGGTTGATATATTGATACATCAATAGACATATATTAATACCAAATTGATATTCAAGAAATATTGATATGCAGTTTAAGAGTAAATGATATCTCATTAATTGGAGGGACGGAGTCCCATGTAGATACTGTCAACCAGGGTAATTTCAGAAAAAATCGGCCTTATTTTTGTTTTTAAGTAACTGTAACTTAAAAACTATAACACTTACAGAAATTAGTTCTAGATATGATAATAAAATATGGGCATTTGGCAATCATTTAATGTAAGGAAATTAAAAAAATAAAATTAATAACTATTTTTAAAAAATTTCTAAAAAAAGAAGGAAAAATTTTTTTTTTGGGGGTCAATTTCAGCAAACCTAAAAAAATATATAGACTTTTACACCCATTTTTGTTTTGACCTCAGCTGAATGTTCGTCAGTAAGTAAGATGATAAATTAGCTGCATTGCCAGATTTAGCTGATTTTTTGTTAAATCTGGCACCCTTAATTTTTAGCTACTTTTTAGTTTTTGTTGTTGGGTATGTTTATATGGGTTTCCGATGCCTCCGAGTTGATTCCCGTGGTTACTGAGTCAATTGGCCACCCCAGTCAAGGGTGAGGGGGGGTGGGGTGGGGGGCGAATGGAATGGAAATCTGAAATTGTCCCAGGTTCATAAATGTTAAATAACTTTTTAATGAAATGTGCTATGAATATGTATTTTATATGTATACATAGCTTAAAACCTGTACTATCAAAGAGTAAGTGATCAAATTTTACAATTATTTTTTTATTTTTCATACACAGACCTTATAAATTGAAATTAAAAATTTAAAAAAAAATTTTTTTTGAAAGAAAAATCAAAAAATCTAGGTTATTTATATATTTTTTTTAAAAAACTTTTTGTGCAGTTCACTGCACCTGTTAGTCTGCTACAACTTTTTTTAAAAAAAAATTTTCTGTAAAATTTTTAGTTTTTTTTTTTAAAAACATAAAAACCAAAAATTCTGAAATTGCCCTGGATTTCTGAAATTACCCAGGTTGACGGGAAATGTTTGTATGCCATGCATTCAAAAATATTTTTTGTTCTATTGATATGCCAGTCTATCATTTATTATTATAGCAATATTCAAAAAATAGAACTCTATATTTGATGATAGGCATGTTTTTTCATATTAAAATTTTTAGTTTTTTGGTATTTTTATTTTACAAAAACCTTTTCAGATGTTTATTTAACATTATTATGCTTTTATATATAGATTTTGTGTTCGTAGTTTCTAGAGAGTAGAAATTGAAAGCTTCAATGGAACTTCAATTTCTACTAAAAATAATTATTTTTGTAATCAAATAGGCCTATTTAATTTAATGTTATATAAATATGTTAAAAAAAACTTTTTTTTAGCAATACATTATTAATCCAAAATTAGTTACCTTTTTTTTTTTAGTATTTTAATATTGAATACGATCATTTCCTGAAGGTAATTTTATCGGTAAAAATAATTAGAACGAGCCATAAAAAACTTTGAAAGCATTAACAGAGCATTAGTTGCAGTGGAGTCTCACCAATTTCTTTCAATGTAATTTTAAAAATTTCCTGCAATACTAAATATAAAAATAAGTGAATTATTTAATAATTATATCTGAAGGCTTTGGATTACATTTCCATTCAAAGTTATTTCAATTACAATGTTTCATGGATTTTTTTTTATTTGTTTACAGAATTTTAATTATTTGGAATATATATATTTGTTTTAAAATTTATTTATTAAAATGGATTTGAAATCAGAAATTGAAATTAAAGATGAAGAATTAGACTTAGAATACAACTCTTATCAACATGATCCTCAGGTGATATATATATATATATATATATATATATATATATATATATATATATTATAATATATATTTTATATATATATATATATATATATATTATATATATATATAATATATAATACTATATATAATATATATATATATACTATATCAGTGGCGAGGCGTGGCATTTTCCAGTAGTCATCGCTTTTCACAGTTCCCGGTTCCCTATTCCGACATTATATATATATATACTATATTACTATAAATTATATTATATAATAAATATATATATATAATTATATATATATATTATATTATATATATATATATATATATATATATATCACCGCCTGTGGGGCAAACCATTCCAAAATTTAACAGCCTCTTTTTGCTGAAAGAAGCTTTTCTTTATATCAGATGGCAATGCTTTACCTTCTTAATTTTTGTTCTGCCCCCTGGTCTCCCGTCCGTGCTCTACTAGAAGAATTTATTGGTCTCCGTTTATCAATAGATGTAAACATTTTGTAGAATTGTTATCATGTCCCGTCTAGAATCGCCTTTCTACAAATGAAACATTCCTAATCCTTCAGCCTCTCCTCATAGCTCTTACCCATCAAACCCAGAAATCCCTTGTTGCTCTACTTTGCACTCTCTTTAGCATATCTATGTCTTTCCTTAAATAGGGGCCCAAACTTGGGCAGAATACTCTTAATATTGACCTACAATAGCTATTATACAGTTTACTTATTACTTCGTTGCTCTTGTAAACAACATTGCGATTATTTATGCCCAGCATCTTATAGCTTTATTCCTTGCGCTTCCAAACACGATTAGCTACTTTCAAATTACTGCTTATAATTACACCTATATCTTTTTCTTGGTCCACAGGTTCAAGCTAATCCCCATTCATATCGCAGTTAAAACTTTTATTTGAGAAACCTAGTGAAGAACCTTACAATTTTTACTATAAAAATTCATTTGCCACTTATCTGTCCACTCCAGAAGTTTATCAAGATCATTTTGAATCTTTATACATCCTTCACTTTTCCTAACTGAGGTGGCCCATTTTGGGTATCATCGCAAACTTAGATACCTTGCAATTTAAGTCCATGGCTAAATCACTTATTATATATGAGGAACAATAGTAGCCCAGCTCTGAACCCGTTGGGACACCACTGCTTCACTATTTCCATGATGATTTATTGCCATTTAGTTGTACACACTGTTTTTTTCTTTTCCACAACTACTCTTTATCATTCCAACCAATTCTTGAACACACTTGACCTATGTTTCACCACTAGTCCTTCTTCTAATAAATAACACCATTCGCTCCTATCTGGTAAATCTGACCTCAAATCTTATATCTCTTAAATTTAATACTTTCTCTCCCAACAGCTCCATCCTGCCCCATGCGTTTTTTTCTGGCACTTTGATCGGGCTGATTGGGGGCCTTGCGTCGCTTTACGCTAACTATAATTGAATTGACTGCTTTGACTCTGATGACGCTTCGGCTTTCTGCCACTAAGGTGGGAGCGGTAATCGTTTGATGGGATGAGCAGGTCATTCCTTCTTCGACCTAATCTTTTCTTCCTCATAATCCATGGTGATCGTGCTTGTTCTCTGGCCCTTCAGGCTAGAGACAGCGCGTAACGGAGTCGGAAATAAAAAAATTTTCCCCCCTTCCGTTTTTCCCTTTCCGCTATCCTCTCTGCTAATTTTCACTCCGCTCTAGAATGCGTGCAGCGGATACTCCTCGCACGAGCAAAGCGGGCTTCATCAATAACGAAAGTGCCGCTAACCTTCCTTGGATCTCTCACTAACAGATCTTTCTGGCCTTGGCCAAAAACATCTCTAACAATTTATGTAAATCATCTTTTGCCCCTCTTATTCGATCTGATGGCTCCTTCGCTAACTCTCCAACTGAAAAGGTCAATCTTTCGGCTCCTATTTCCCTAACTCAACCTTGGCCGATTCTGCATTCTCTCCTTCCTCCTTCTCGCTTCATGTTCCTATGGTCTTACCTGTGATTACATTGATCGGGTACACGGGCTCCTGAGATCTCATGAACGTTCAGGAAGGGGCGGGTGGCCGGTAATGGCATTCCTCCCCGCGTTTTGAGGGAATTTGCTTACGTGCAAGACCCCGCCCCTCGTCAACTATATTCCTCTCATGTCTCAATATTAGCTTCAAATACTAATACTCCGGCCCCTCGTTCACTATATTCCGTATGTCTTCAATACGCTTAGCTCATACTATAATACTAGCTCAATCAATTTCTCTTCCATCTTCTGTGTCCTGCTGAATTTAATCTCACTCACTTATAATACCTCGGCGTCATGTTCTCATCTGGTATTTGCGCTGAGCGGATGAAATTTTTGGTGTGCAACACCCTCCCTGAATAGGGCTGCGTGAGTGGTGGTGACAACTAAAAAAAAAAAAATGTACCACTCCACCTATATACACATTGAAGTAACTTCTTCATCAGCCTTATGTCGGGAACCTTATCAAAAGTTATATATATATATATATATATATATATATATATATATATATAATATATATATATATAATACTATATATAATATATATATATATATATTATATATGATATAATTATATTATCATATATATTATATATATATATATATTATATATATATATAACTATATATAGAGAGAGAGAGAAAGAGAGAGAGAGCGGCCGAAATAGTTTTTTTTAAATTAGAAATTGTACAGGATAAAAAATCAGATAAAAAAAAACAGCAAAAAAATAAATTCATATTAAAAAGACATAAATGAAATAATAATAATAATAATAATAATAATAATATATTTAGGTTATTTTTCAAAGTAGTTTCCATTAAAATACATTTTCTTTCAAGGAAAACGAATTTTTGCCAATATTTTAAGGTTGTTTCATCATATTTCGTCCTTTATAAAATACATATTATTTCTAAAGTAAGGAACTTTAATTTATTTTTGTAAAAAGAGTGAAATTTATTATATATTTCATTATTCTAATAATAATTTTTGAATTTCTAATTTCTTTAATAAATTACTATATTTCAGAAGTCCGACAGTTTGAAACGATAATTTTAAGAGTACTTTATGCTTTAATATGAGAATACAATATTCGCTCAAGATAGTTCTTCAGCGGACAAATCTATAGATGAGCTAACCATGTTAGATCACTATACATTTTTGGCGCAATTTGATTGGCGAACATTATAATAATATATAATGATAATGTGCTCGCAATTGATCCTACAAATTTACAGATTACCCTGGGCATGTTATATTATATCTAATGCATTGTATTGATCGAGCTTTTTCAGAGCACTAATCAATATATATATATTTATATATTATAATTTTTTCTGTATATATCTAATATATATATATTATTAATATTATATATATATATATATATATATATAATATATTATAATGAAAAAAAAAATTGAAAATAATTAATAAAAATTTGAAAAAAAGATTGATTTATTTTTTATCTAATCTGGTCAGTCATCTCCGCATCAAAGATGACTGGGACGCTTGCCACTGATATACTATATTAATATATAATACGTATATATATAGATATAATATATATATATATATATTATTATTATAATTATATATCATATATATATATATATTATATATATATATATATATATCTATATATAAAAATATATATATATAATATATATATATATATATATATATATATAATATATTATATATAATATATATATATATAATAATTATTATATATATATATATATATATTATACTATATTATATAATTATATATATATATATATAATATATATAGTATATAACTATAGATTACATTCCAACCAACAACGCTCTCAACTGCTCTCAAGGCTAATGCACTTGCATCCATTCAAAAAATTACCAATCTAATGCTAGGTCAGACACTTCAAACACTCAACACCTGCTTTGCCTAATCACCCATACACACACGCAATGAAGGTGAATGCACTAATAGAAAACTTGCATGCTGCATGCACTCTATCCTGAACAACAGATTGGAATAGTGTTGTGCGAGGATGTTGCAGTGCTGTTTAGGGGAGGGAAGGTTGTTGTGTCCTCATTAATGCTTCGTTTGTGGTGGGGTATTGTTTTGCAGTTGTAGAGCATGTTATTATTTGCCCAGCTTCTTTTCCTTCAGTCTGCCATGTTTACATTAAGTACATATTTCTTAAATTTTTTTTTTTTTTTGAGTAGAGATGAGGTTGGAAATCTGAGTGTTTGAGTTTATTTGTGCTGTCAGATCTGGGGTATATGTTTGTTGCTGTCCGATGATATTTCTTTTGTTTTTTAAGTTACAGATTTCAGGTGTTAGTGTACGGTTGTGATGTTATCTATGGCTTTGTGTAGGGAGTGGGAGTTGTTGCTTGCTGGTGGAGGTAAGTTGGATTCGATGTGTTGGGTGAAATTCTCCCAGTTTGCCTTTTTGTAAATTGTGAAAGTTTAGGTAATTTTGGGTTTGGCTGTTTTTGTTGTTTGATAAGTGATTATTATTGGGATGTGGTCTGATGGGAGATCAATCTCTGTATTCCATGTGGTGTTGGTAAAGAGAGATGGAGAGGAGAAAGTAATGTCAGGGGATGTCTTGGTTTGGTTTGTTTGGGGAGGGATTCGAGTAGGAAGGTTTTTGTGGTTTAAAAGGTTTAGTGAATCAAGTTTGTTAAGAATGTGGATTCCTCAGTTGTCAGTCGGATATTCTCTGTACCAAGCAGTATGGTGGGCATTGTAGTTGCCTCCTGTTATTAAGTTGTTTATTGTATTGATGGGGTTGAAGTTAGTATTATATATATAATATATATATATATATATATATATATATATATTTATTATATATATATATATATATTATATATAATATATATATATTTATATAATATTATATATAATAATTAATAATTAGGGATGTACCGATCCCAGAAAAGAGGCGATATCATACCATACTGAACTTATTTTTTTAGGTGGCCGATAACGATCGATACCGATACTTTAATTAATATAATAAATAACGCAGTAATAAGGAAAGTGTACCGTATTACCTATACCCAAGTGAATTCTGTCAAAGCAATTACTTAGTATTTATATTTCAATTTTGGTTGTGCCCAAGTATATTATTTTAATAATTAAAATAGTGCTTACAATAATAATTGCAAAATATAATATTAATAATCTTTATGTTTGTGTTTATTAAAAAAAAATTCATTTCCATTTTCAAGTAAGTTTTATGTAACAAAGTTTAGCTACTAGCTTATATGTTTTAACATGATACAATTTACAAGAAGATCTTTAACTAGCTACAATATAAAGAATAAAAATAATGAAGAAGAGACCTTCAATAATAGCCTGAAAAGTTAAACTAATAAGAACGATATTACTCCAAACATGAGACATAATAAAATACTCCTTTAAGATAGATTTCAATACTCAAATTCAAAATTCACAAATTGTGATGGAAAAAAATATTAAGCTTTCACTAGTATCGGGAGAGACTGTTCCTTTTGGGGTGTTTACATTCCACCTACACTATAAATAGCTCTCTCTCGACTGATGAGGAGGTGCTGATAATTATTTGGCTGCAAGCACTGATAATAATGGAAAACCTTGGCCATTTTCATGCACGATGATGCATCACCTCTGTAGGCAGCATCTCAATGTTTTCGTAGAGCCTCATCTCCTATTTCACAGCTGCAAATTTTGAATTATGTTTGCTCCTAGTATGACTGTCTCCTTTACAGTTTTAGATGAGTTTCCTGGTGGTGATTCCTTTGAAGTGAATGATAGGTAAATGAAATTTCGGCCATGAACTTATCAAAGTTAAACATTCAAATCTCATCTTCAGTAGGTTTATTTGCTGAAAAGCGCACATCGTCACTTAACTGTGCTGTTGCAGGGGTTTGCAGATAAGGCGCTTCACTTCTAGCTCTTTTTTTTTTTTTTTTTTTTTTTTTTTTTGTCAGTGAGCAAAATGTTGTTCAAAATGATGTCAAATTTTAGCTAGTTTCACCGTGGAGGTGCCATTCTTTGTGGGGTTTCAGGCTAGCGTAAGGAATTCCTTATTGAGAAACTTTTATTTATTTATTTTTTACAGTTGTCACACGGCCGCTCACGGGCAGAACCTATTCAAGGAGTGGGTGTTGAACGCTCAAAAATCCATCTAAAGCAATTACGCAGATGAGCCCAGACGCAGCTTTAAAGTGAGGGAATTAAATTGAGTAGAAACACAGATGTATGGAAGAGAATTCCACAGAACAAGGTGGCAGGAAAGAAAGAAGCCCGCACGAGCATGCCTGGAGTTACTAACATCAACCAAACCCATGTGCCGACACAGCACCCCTTGTTCTGCAAAAGGGCGTCGTAAAGGTGGTGGTACGCGGTGGATAGTTCCTCGAGCACTTGCCTCTACAGTACGCCTATAGAAAAGGGATAAAGACCAACATCGCGCCGCAAATATAAAGGTCAAGTGAACTAGAAAATACAGGACAATTTATAAGTCTTTTTGGCCTTGACTCGAACCGCTATCCAAAGCCGGAATGAACAGAGCCCTGCCCTCACAGATATGAGAGCAGTACACTTCATACAAGGGCGGATTAGACCATTGTATAGGTGGAGTAACTGAGAAGCGGAAAAAAGTCTCGCACCTAAACAGAACTCCAGTTTCTTTGAGGCCCTAGCAACACTGTGATTTGAGGTTTTCAAAATTTTTTTTTTATGTTAGGCAAGGATTTTATATTGGTACGGCGAGAAAGAGAGAACCCGTCGAAAGAGATGAAAATTAGTGTCTTAGAGAGAGAGATTTGTAGAAGTTGGGTTTTTAAGGATTAAATTTAACAAGCTTGAGACGACCCACCCCTGAAATATCCAGAATAGCGAGAATAGAATCGGAAGATTAAGACGAGTGGCAATTCTAAAGTGAAGAGGGAGCAGAATTGGATATGATTAGCTGAAGGTCAAGTCCCGACATATGAGTGGATAGAGTTAGATTGCAGGTGAGAAGATCAATTGAATGAAAAGCAGGAATAAGTAGGAGATAAAGAACCCTGAGGAACCCCTATTGACAGAAACGAAGAAGTCGCCCCATCAACACCAGCCGACATTGAGCGATTTGAAGATGCTAGACATAAGTAGCAAAGAGAAGAAGGAACCCAAAGGAGGGGAGCTTGGAGAGCGTGACACGTGCATACCGGTCAAATGCTTGGGATATGTCAAGCGCCACCACACAAGTCTTCTCGTAGTTCCTAAGGGAGGAAAACATAAATCAGTAATAGGAAAGTCTATCGCCAGTAGATCTCGATCACCGAAAGCCGTATGGAAAGAAGGGAAAGAGATTCAGATGATCTAAGAAGTGAGAGTTGAGAAGGGTTTCAAGATCTTAGAAAGAATACAAGTGAGAGCTATAGGCGATAGTTAGAAGGATCAGAGCAGCATACTTTTTTCATAATCTGCTAGACTTATTACACGCTTCAGCTTTGAGGGAAAAATGATTGGATTTGAGGCATAGAGAATATAGTTGAACGGGGTCAGCTTGAATGGAAGCACACTTCCTCAAACTCGGAGAGGAATGCTATCCGGGCACGCCTTCTAACGTTCATAGATTTCAGGAGCTCATGCACCGATCAAAATGAAATGACAAGTAAAGGCATAGTAAACCTGAGAGGAGAAGGAGGAGGAAGAGGAATACAGAATCGTCAGGGTTTAATAGAAGGGAATAGAGGAGGAAGAGATGATGGCCTTTCAGTTGGAAGCATTAACAACAGAATCCTCTGAGCGAATAAGATGATGAAAAGGATGACATTACAGAAGTTGTGTAGGATTGTTTTTGGCAAGAGGGCCAGAGAGATTTATCAGTAGGAGAACAAGGAGGTCAGTGCATTTTCGTTTAATGAAAGTCGCTTTGCTCGTCGAAGAGTATCCTGCACGAATTTCTAGCTGATGAAAATTGGCAAGAGCGATAGGAGAACAGAAATTTTCCAACTCCGACACATATTGTCTCTATCTTCAATGGGCAAAATCAAGCACGATAGAACTATGGATTTTTGAGGAGAAAAAGATTTAGTCAAGAAGGAATGAACTGCTTATCCCATTAACAATTACAGTTAACACTTTATCGGCAGATTCTGAAGCGTCTTAAGAGTCAGAGCAGTCACTTTCAATTATAGTTAGCGTAGAAGCATGCAATGTCCCCCAATCGGCCTGATCAAAGTGGTGTAATTTCATAAGGGAGAGAAAGGATAGGTGGGTTGAAAACATTGAGGTGCAAGTGTGTTCAGAACGTTGGGCACGAATCCGAATGTGTGTAGGTTACTTTAATCAGCTGCTGGCAGATCGTTTGAGATACTGAATGAAGTTCGGCTTCCGTCCCCACCTTAAATCAGTAGAGAATGGAATCAACAATTTCAGCTTTGTGTACATTGAATCCCCTAATAGGGAACTTAGTAGTTGGAATGAGAGATATAGACGTTTCGTGAGACAAGTAGTAAGGTAAATCAAAAAAGGCATGAAATCTGTTTCTGTTAGGAGAACATGTAGTCAAGAGAGCATAAGAATATTGTAGAAAGAAGAAAGATTTTACGCCACAGAAACATCGAAAGTAGGAGATTCGAGATTCTCGAGACCTGTTATAGAGAATGTTTTATATTTAACATAGGCAAATACTCCGCCTTCAGACGGAAATTATAAATAAGTTATAGTTGGATTTATATTGAAACGAGTTGAAGGATGAATTCTTCTTAGCCATCTGGGTCTCCGAAAGAGCATAAAATTAGGTTTAGAGTTAGAGAGGTAGTATTCTGGATGCAGAGTTAGAGTGCAAGCCATTGATGTTGGTAAAGTCAAAAGAAAACCACGCCTGTGCAAATCTGCTATCATAA
>JABUQX010094932.1:0-12500 GCA_015478945.1 Trachelipus rathkii
CGAGAGATAGACAGCAGAGCAATATAGGCCGGTGCTGTCTATTAGGTTTCTAACGTAAGCGAAGTCATTTCGAGAAAACTCAAAAGAACAAGCTCGATACGTACATCACCATGGGCAGTGGGATCGAAACACGACTAAAGGAAGAAGAGGAAATAACACTGCAACATTCTGCAACTAATATAATAGTATATAATTATATATTTATATATTATATAATATAATATATATATATATATATGATATATATATATATATATATATATATATTGTGAAAGGGGTTTACCCCCCCCCCTTGCTATAATAATTATGTATATTTGGGGATAGTAACGTTATTCTTGTGTAACTAAAAGGGTATTTATGTAAGCTTAACACATGTGCATGTAATAATGATGCTTTCATAATATTTTGAACTAAATAAAATGCACTAGGTGGCATCCCTCTGGGTGAGCCAACGCCCGGGTGAATTTGAAATGTCTCAGGAGTGAGAAAAAAGGGAACGAGTTGAAGAGGTGAGAGTCTAGCACTCCCGCCTCCGGGCATAGCTTTGGCCCAAGAATAATAATATTATATAAAAAAGAAACATAATTTGATAATTCTGTGTATAAAATAAAGAATCGATGGTAATTAATTGTGAAGAAAGAATCAAGTATGGCATACATTTGTCAATGGAGTTAAAAGAAGAAGGGAGTAAAAAAAAAAAGGGGGAAAGAAAAATATTTTATTGTTCAAAGATAATAAATTGAAAGAGATGTGATAGAAAAAAATAATAATGACTTCCCATTGAAATTTAATTACTGAAAGAAAAAAATAAATTGTGAAATATACTGAATGTTAAAATAAACCATTATTCTATTGAAGATAACGATAACCTATTCAATTGATTTTATTTTTTTATTTTTTTTATTTTTTTAACGGTTATCACCACGCTCACGGGCAATGCCCTATTCAAAGGAGGGGGTGTTAAAAACAACCAAAAATTCAACACACAAAAATTACGCACGATGAGGCATACTAGACGCGGCGGGCTTTAAAGTGAGGGGGGATTAAAATGAGTAGTGAAACACAGAAGATGGAAGAGAATTCCACAGAAACCAGAGGTGGCAGGAAAGAAGGAGGCACCGCAGCGAACTAGTCTGGAGTTGCTGATATCAACACAAAACTCATGTGCCGACACAGCACCCCTTGTGCTACGAGGGCGTCTTAAAGGTGGGAGGCACGCGAGTGGAAAGTTCCCTCGAGCACTTGCCGCTACGGTAACCTAATAGAAAAGAGATAAAGCCCAAGCATCGCGCCGCAAAGATAGAGGTCAAGTGAACTAGAAAGAACAGGACAGTTGATAATAGTCTTTTTGCCTTTGACTTCGACCCTATCCAAAAGCCTAGGGTGAAACCGAGCCCCCCCAGATATGAGAGCAGTTCTCCATCAAGGGCGGATTGCAAGGCCCTGTATAAGCTGGATGTAGCTGTGAAGAGGAAAAAAGTCTCGCAGTCTAAAACGAACTCCCAGCTTCCTTGAGGCCGCCTTAGCCACCCGTTTTGATTTGAGGTTTCCAAGACATTTTTTTTGTTTATGTTAAGGCCAAGGATGTTTGTTTTGTCGAGAGAGACGAGAGAAACATCGAAAGAGAGATAGGAAAAGTTAGAAGGTGTCTTAGAAGGGAGATTGTGTAGAAGTTGAAGTTTTTATAAAGAATTGAATTTAACAAGGTTCAGACGACCCCACCGGAAATTCATCCAGATCAGCGAGAATAAGAATAGAGTCGGAAGACGAGAAGGGCAATTCTAGAAGTAAAAGAGTGAGCAGAATTGAATGAAGTTGAAGAAATGAAATCATCGTCATCGACGTTAGAGTGAATAGAGTTAGAAGTGCAGGTGAGAAGATCATTAATGAAAAGTAGGAATAAATGTAGGAGATAAGACAGAACCTGAGGAACACCACTATTGACAAGAAAAGGAAGAAGAAGTTGCCCCATCAACAACAAGCTGATATTGAGCGATTTGAAAAAAGCTAGACATAAGTAAGCGCAAAGAAGGAGGAGACCCAAAGGAGGGGAGCTTGAGAGCAGTGACGCGTGCCATACCCGGTCAATGCTTTGGATATGTCAAGCGCGCCACCACGCAAGTCTCCCGCGTAGTTCCTAAGGTGGAAAACCATAAATCAGATAAGATAGGAAAGTATATCGCCAGTAGACCGTCTGAGCGCCGAAAGCCGTACTGACGATGGAAAGAAGTGAATAGATTCCCCAGATGATCTAAGAATGAGAGTTGAGAGAGTTTCAAAGATTTAGATAGATAACAAGTAAGAGCTATAGGGCGATAGTTAGAGGATCAGAAGCGCTTCCTTTTTTCGGAATTAGTTGGAACTGTGCGTGCTTCCAACACTGGGGAAAGTGCTAGTATTGAGACATAGAGATATAGTTGAACGAGGGCGGGGATAGCCGGAAGCACACTCCCTCAAAACTCGGGGAGGAATGCATCCGGCCACCCGCCTTCCTAACGTTCGTAGATTTCAGGAGCCCATGCACCCGATCGAATGTAATCCCAGGCAAAGGCATAGGAGACCTGAGAGGAGAAGAAGGAGAGGAATGCCAGAATCGCCCAGGGTTGAGTTAAGAGGAAAAAGGAGGCCGAAGAGATTTGCCTTCTTCAGTGGAGAATAGCAACAGAAACCATCAGAGCAATAAGAGGAGGAAAGAACAGATTACAGAGTGGTTAAGGATTTTTTGGCAAAAAGGCCAGAAAAGATTTTGTCAGTAGGAAGAACCAAGGCGGTTACGCAACTTTCGTTTGATGAAAGCCCCGCTTTGCTCGTCGAAGAGTATCCCTGCAACGATTTCTAGCAGAATGAAAATTAGCCAGAGTTGATAGGAGAACGAGAATTTTCCACTCCGATACGCAATGTCTCTTGCCTGGATGGCCAGAGAACAGGCCACGATCGAACCATGATTATGAGGAGAGAAAGATTTAGTCAAAGAAGGAATAAACCTACTCATCCATCAACGATTACAGCTCCATTATCGGCAGAAGTTGAAGCGTCACCAAAGACTCAAAAAAGTCACTCCAATTATAGTTAGCGTAGAAGCAACGCAAGGCCCAATCGCCCGATCAAAGTGCCAAAGAAAAAACGCGTATGGCAGAATGGAGCTGTTGGAGAGAAGTATTAAAATAAGAGATATAAGGTGTGGCAGATTTACCAAATAGGAGGCGAAGGTGGTGTATCTATAGAGAGAAAGACTAGTGGTGAAACCAAGGTCCAAGTGTGTTCAGAATTGGTTGGGACATCCGGAATGTGTGTGGGTTCTTAAATTAGTTGTACCAGATCGTTGAGAATGCTTAAATGATTCGGCCTCCTCGCCCACCTAAATCAGTATGAGAGGAACCCAACCATCAGTGTTGTGTACATTGGGAAAAAAATCCTCTAAAAATTAGAAGGGCAGACCCTCCCAAAAAAAGTTAAAACAAAATTTTTTTGTTTGAATGAGATGATGTAACAGTCTAGGAAAAATAGTAAGGTATTTAAAAATTGCTTTAAAATATGATCCGTTATAGTTTATCAGTAGCAGAAACACAAGATTATTTGTATAGAAGGAAGAAAGATTTTAAAGCCACAGAACATCGAAGTTACGAGATTCGAGATTTTACGAGACGTTTAACAGGAGTGTTTATGTTAACATAGGGCACATACTCCACCCTTTATGACGGAAATTATGAAACAAGTTAATTGTTATTGACAGATGAATTGAGTGACAGGATGAATTCCTAGCCATCTGCGTCTCAGACAGGAGCAAAAGGTTGGATTAGAAGTTAGAGAGGTGGTATTCCACGATGCAGAGTTAGATTGCAAGCCACGGATGTTGCAAAGTCGATCAGTAAGCCGCGCCGGTGCAGAATCTGATAACGATGTACACAAGAAACAAATAATTCACAACAGACAAAAAAAAAAACAACAAACCTAACAATGTGGTCTCAAAGCATTTGACAAGCAAGACAAGACGCTTTCGCTATCAAAGATAAGAAAATCTAAAACTGTATTTAAATAAAGATTAACTATGATAAAAAAAACTTTACAGTTAGAAACACTAACGCTCTCTTGCACCCCTACAAATTCAACGAATTAAAAAAGTAAATAAATTGATTTAACATTAAAACCTAAATTTAAAAGTTAAAGTGACAAAATAATAAAAATCAAATTTTAAACACTGTGAAGACGAAATTCAAATTCATAAACAGTATTAACTTTAAAATAAACCTACGGGTACATGTCACTTAAAAAAAAAAAAAAAAAAAAAAAAGAAAAGAAAAAAGTTAAAACTAGGACATCTTTTAAAACCTCGTACGTAGAACTTTACCAGAACGGATAAAATGGTATCAAAGTAGTAAGATTTAATAAAATTCTAAAAAAAAAAAAAAAGTTGAAAAACATACACACTTTCAATTAAACACAGCACTACATAAACACAATAAATAAAAGGATATAATTAATTCACTGACAGCACATTCAAGCACGTCTTCACACCACGAAACCTACACACACTATGATTTTAATAAAGAAGAACTTAATTAATTAAATCATTTTTATATCCTTATTGTCAAGCTAGTTACTAGCAAGACAAGTAGTGCCCCTTCAGAGTGACTCTTATTTAAACTCAGCCTATCTCAGAAAATAATCATTAATTGTGAAAAAAAATGCATATAAGTGAAAATTCTAATAAAAAAACGAAAAAAAAGAAAGACAACAAAAATTAAAATCACAGTGAGACGAGGGTTTCAAACGAGTCAAATGTCCTAAGCCTAAAATGAAGAATCTCATATTTCGAAACCAAATGAAAAACGGGGGAAGAATACTCCAAATATTCTTCAAGATCTCCCCCCCCCACTCACTCCTAACTTTACTACAGCAAACCAAAGGAAGGGTATGCCGAAGGGAAATCTTCCTCCTCAACGAAGAACGAGGCAACGAAGATATCTCCCTAAACAGGGAGGTTACACAACGACAAACTACCCATCGCTTCTTTCTCGCATTGGGAAGCTTTGGAATAAGAAAACGAAGTATGAACTATGAATTAAAATTAATAAGTGTATGTGTCTTATTTTATGTGTTAATTAATTATATATAGTGGTTAATAATATAATAATAATAATAATAATAATAATAATATAATAATAATAATAATATAATAATAATAATAATAATATAATAAGGCCCCTATCAATAATTTTATAATAGTAATAAATGATAACCTAGTAATAATAATAATAATAATAATAATAATAATAATAATAATAATAATAATAATAATAATAATAATAATAATAATAATAATAATAATAATAATAATAATAATAATAATAATAATAATAATAATAATAATAATAATAATAATAATAATAATAATAATAATAATGGATTTAAATGTGTGATTTTCTAATAAAGCCATTGTCGAAATAAAGTGTAATAAAAGATCGAAAAATTTCACCAAAGCTGGCGATATTGTAACAACGGACGAAATTTACCCGTAAAAAAAAAAAAAGAAAAAGAAAAAAAAAAAAAAGAAAAAAAAGAGAAAAAGACGAAAAGAAAAAAATGTACAGACAATTGAATTTAGTTAATCAAGTTAAAATTAGTGTTTACATTAATTATAATTGTCACTTCTTGTATTTGTTGCTTAGAATTAATTGACTTGAGATTTCACAGTTGATGATGGTGATTGTAATAATGTTTTTAAAAATGTGTGTAGTTTTACAAAAATAGAAATAGATCTTTATTTCAATGGACCATTATGAAAGTATCGCATGTGTCTTTCCGGAAAATACGCGTTGACAACTCTTAGGGAAGCTAAAGTAACAATTTGAAACTTGGCCCGCTTCCTCAAAAAAAAAAAAAAAAAAAAAAAAAAAAAAAAATCAAAGCGCGTATTTTATTGAAACGAAGTTTTTAAAATTTATTTGTAAGGATCCATTTTAATGGAAATTAAATGGCTAAAATTTACGTGTGAATAGGGATCCGGTTTATGGAAATTAAATTGCTAATTTTAAGTGTGAATTTTTAGTTGTTAAGTTGGGAAATCTATTATTGTAAATTTGTGAAATCATAATCGGCTACGAATGCCATTATATCTTGTATGAAATATTTTATTTAGTAAATCAAATGATAGAATTGTAAGAGCAAGCATGCAGCTAAGGAGAAACTTAAAAAAAAAAAAAAAAAAAAAAAAAAAAAAAAAAAAAAAAAAAAAATTTAAAAAAAAATTTTTTTGAAATATTTTAAAATTTTTTATAATTAGAGTTATAATTTTTAATTGGGGTTTTCTCAATCAATCTTAAGATACCATGTGCAAGGAAGGGGTTTCGCCCCCCCCTTGCTATATTAATTGTATATTTGGGATAGTAACGTTATTTTGTGTAACTAAAGGGTATTTTAATGTAAGCTAACACATGTGCGTGTAATAATGCAGCTTTCCAATATATTTTGAACTAAATAAAATGCACTAGGTGGCATCCCTCTGGGTGAGCCAACGCCCGGGTGAATTTGAAATGTCTCAGGAGTCGAAAAGAGAGAGTGATCTTGAACAGGCGGGGGAGTCTTGGTATTCTCCCGCCTCCGGGCATAGCTTTGGCCCAATAATAATAATATTATATAAAAAAGAAACATAATTTGATAATTCTGTGTATAAAATAAAGAATCGATGGTAATTAATTGTGAAGAAAGAATCAAGTATGGCATACATTTGTCAATGGAGTTAAAAGAAGAAGGGAGTAAAAAAAAAGTGGGGGAAAGAAAAATATTTTATTGTTCAAAGATTCTAAATTGAAAGAGATGTGATAGGAAGAAAAAATAATAACTTCCCATTGACATTTTAATTACTGAAAGAAAAAAAATAAAATTTGAAATCTTCTGAATGGTAAAAATAAACCATTATTTTATAGTAAGATATTTACTGGTCAATTGATTTTTATGATTTTAAATAAAGAAGAACTTAATTAAATCATTTTTATATTCTTATTGTCAAGCTAATTACTAGCAAGACATATATATATAGTATATATAAATAATATATATATATATATACTATATATATATATATATATTATATAATTTCCTACTTCTGTATAAAATAAATATATTAATATATATAATATATATATATATATATATATATATATATATATATATATATATAGTATAATATCATTATATATTACATATTATATATATATATATATATATATATATATTAATGTATATATTATATATATATATATATATATATATATATATATATATATACCCTAGCTATATATATATATATATATATATATATTATATATATATATATATATATATATATATATATATATATCCTTCTCTATCTCCTGGTCCTCTGCACTTCGGATCGGCATTTCGTTGAATCTTATGTTGTAGCGGTGGACATACCGAAAGCCGTCGATAGAGTATGGTACAAAACTTTGATTTTCAAACATTCATAATCCGATATCCTCCTTCTCTTGCGCGGCCTTTTCCTCTGGTTTCCATTTTGATCCTTCTGTTGCAGCTGTTTTAGACGTCCGCATCTTATCCTTTAAAACCTATCAACAGTGGTATTTCTCATGACTCTGTGCTATCCCAACCCCTTTTTCTACTTTTCATTAATGATCTCAATCCGTCACTTCATTACATTTCTACTCTTATGGTTACGATTCCACCCTTCATTATCCCTTTCATTTTGAAAGACCGTTGCAGGCAGCTGCAAATAACGCATGCTAGAAAGAAGGTCTTGGAATAGCTGATCTCTGATCTTTTTCATATCACTAATGAAGGCAGAGGGAATATGACTGTTTCCAGTGTCTCAAAAACCCTCACGTATCAATTATTTTCTTCGAAAACACACAAGTAAAACATTTATTCATTAAAAACATTAATAAAACAGTAAAATTAATAAAATAGCAAAACATTAATATTCATAATGTTTCTTTTTTTCCTTAAATTTTCTTGGAAGAGTCACATTATCTTTCTTCCTAAATAAGATCCTAAGAGATTAGCTGTTTTGAGTCGATTTCAAATTTCCCTCACACCACCCCAGCTGCTTTCTCCTTCTCCTTTAAGGGGTGTTGTTCTCCATTGTTAGGAGTATTCTTACTTTATTAATAATAATAGACTTAATAATAATAAGAGTTATAGGTGAAAATAATAATAATAATAATAATAATAATAATAATAATAATAATAATAATAATAATAATAATAATAATAATAATAATAATAATAATAATAATAATAAATAATAAATAATAATAATAATAATAATAATAATAATAATAATAATAAGCATAGTGATTGTAATGATGATAATATTCATAATAAATCTTATAAGCGTAAAAAGTGCAATAAAAATTAATTGGTGGTAGTGATTAGAGCCACTGTAATATAGAATGAAAAAGTGCATTATAGTGTTACAAAGTTATAATTATTTCGGTGTCCATACAAATTATTGCAATCAAATAGTCCTATAATCCTAACATTTTGGCTATTTAACAATTGTATTAATGTTATATTTTTAAAAATTATTATCTATATTAAATGTAATATGCTACCTCAAATAAATGAAATGTTTGTGAATCTGATTTGTCACGTAGGCCTACCACATTTTAAATATGGCTATAATACAGCTATACTAAGAGGCTGTGTATTTTAGCTTTTTCTAATCTTCACGTCTTTCGTATTTTTAGTATACAATTTTAAAAATATTTAGGAAGTGTTCAATATCATTGGTTGTATGTCTGTATCAGTGGCGTACTAGAAGATTAACTTGGTTGGCAGTTATATATATATATATCATAATAATATATAATATTATATATATATATATAATATATATATTATATATATATATATATATATATATAATATATATATATATATATATATATATATATATATATATATATATATATATATATATATATTATATATATATATATATATATATATATATATATATATATATATATATATATATATATATATATTTCAATTTCCCATTAAAAAACAAAGAAAACTGAAAAATTGTTGCCATAATAACGAACCTTGCCAGACGTAAGATAAAAATACACATTAATTTAATTATTTATTTTTCTTTATGAAATTTTTATTATTTGTTCCACTATTTTTATATTAATACCTATTTATCTAACTTTTACTTTTAAATAAACTTCTTTGAAAAGTGTCTTTATTTTTCACGAGAGAGAGAGTATGATGCCTGGCCTGGACCCATTATAATATTATATTGAAAAATGAAAATTATCTAAAAAATAATTAAATTTACTCTTAGGAACAGAGCAGGAAGGAAAATTTCCAAATGAATTTAAAAATTATTAAAATTATGCTTAATCTTAATATATTTAAATTTATTTTTAATAAATCAGTTTCTTTTTTCACTTTCATAAAATTTTAATAATTTAGTTAACTTTACCATTTAATTTATTTTATTAAAAAGACTAAAAATATTGGGTAGGAGCTACCTACCCGGCCTACCCTATGTATACGTCCCTGGTCTGTATAATCTTATTTCTTTACTATTTTATAATTTAATAGAAATTTTAGGGAAATACAGGTAGATAGCTAAAATAAATATATTAAATGAACATTCCTAGTCACAAAAGGCCAGTTCATAAATGTTTTATTTTATGAAATTTTATTTTATTTTATGATTTTTCTATATTTTATTTTATTGTATTTTATTTTATTTCATTTTCTTTTATTTTCTTGTTCCAAATGTTTACTATGTATTTAAAAATATGTTTATATGGTTACATCCTATGTATGGGAACAGCTGTATTTAGTATTTTCACTCATTTTATTTTATTTCATTTTATTTAAATTTATTTTATTTAATTTTTTATTTTATTTATCTTATTTACTTTATTTTAATTTTAGTTTGTTTTATTTTTGTCTCAAATGTACAAACTGTTTTTACTTATTCTATTTTATCTTATTTTATTTAAATTTATTTTATTTTATTTTAATAATTTTTATTTTATTGTATTGTATTTTATTTTACTTTACTTTATTTTAGTTGTTTTATTGTTGTCTCATATGAACATCATAGGTGCCATATATTATTATATATTTTTTATTACATATTTTTTATTTTTATATATTATTCATTTATTATTATTTTTTATCTATTATAATAATCTTACGATTTAAATACAAAGTTCTTTAAATAAAAAAATATTGTTAAGTGGGGCCGATGTTAAGGCCATGCCACGACCATGTATGATATAAAATAAATAAATAAAATAAGTGTCTACTCTCAAGCAGCTCTGCTTGAAAAGGTAAAGTCTAAGACTTTTAGTCATATCAATTATCTTATTCTCAATAATTCGATCCTATTTTTTATGAAATTATCTTATTCTCAATAATTCACCTATCTTTATATGAAGTTAATCTTATTCCAAGTTCAATCCCTATTTTTTGTAAATTTTCTTTTTCTACATGATTAATCCTACCTTTTTAAGAAATTCTCTATCCTCAAAAATTAAACCTATAATCCTTAAAAAGTAATTTTTTGTATTTTAATCTTTCTCATTTTCTGAAAGTTTCTAGATTACTGTTGCTCCTATCTTTTTATGAAATTATCTTATTCTCAATAATTCAATCCTATCTTTATGAAATTATGCTTTATTTTCATTCTGAAAATAACAGCCAAACTAAATAGTTAAATGATCTTATTCTCTAATGATGTCAATGCCTATCTTTTTATGAAATTACCTTATTCTCAATAATTAAATCCTAGTCTTTTTTATGCAAATTACCTATTCCTCATGATTTAAATCCTATCTTTTTAAATGAAAATTATCTTATTCTCAATAATTCAATCCTATCTTTATGAAATTAAGTCTTATTCTCAATAATTCAATCCTAATCTTTTTATGAAATTATCTTATTCTCAATAATTCAATTCCTATCTTTTTCTGCCCTTCGAAATGTTGAGACAATCTGCCATGTTTCTTGACTACACAACTGATAAGATCTTCAGAACTCTGCAGTCGCCAGTCGGTCACATACCACCTCCTTGGAGGTTCATGCTACACGTCTTTCTGCACAGTATCAGCCATTCGATCATCTCTCTCTGACCTTAGACTTTAACGGGCTAATGCTCACTCTTTCACTTATTCTTTTCACTCTCGCCTTTGATTTCCACACTTTCAAAAGTCGCGTATAGAAAATTTAAATTTGAATTGAATTAAATTAAATTTGGGAAGTTTCATATTTAGTAACCTCTGGTGAAGAATGATATATATATATATATATATTATATATATAATAAATATATATAGTATATATATATATATATATATATATATATTATATATAATATATATATATATATATATACCAGTATATAATATATATTATAATGATACTATATATAGTATATATATATATATAATTATATATATATATATATATATATATATATATATATATAATATTTTTTATATCTTCCAAATATTGTATATATATATATATATATATATATATTCTTTGTTGGCAAAAGTTCCTGGAGTCTGAGCATGATTGTTGCGTGTTGAAAATTCCACTATCGATTTCGAAACCCTCGTCCGCCGGAATTTAAAGTGATCAATCGAATCGTCAAAATAAATTAGTATCGAGGAAGTTAACAAGGAAATGGCTCCGCGAAAAAAAGGGGTCATTAGTGCCACATAGGCACACACACACATACGCACAAACAGATGGCATTTGTCATTTCCTGAAAGTCCATTGTAGTTCATTATTCTGGCTCACCTGATAATGCTTCTGAAGGTTTCTCGGAATTGGCTTAGAGCAATAGTTGTTGATTTGATTGCAAAGGAAGAGGAGTAATTGTTATAATGAATTTTGTGATGGGGTGATGTTACGCCTAGACAATCGCTGAGTGGATTTAGGTTATCCTATTTTCATGGTTTCAAGGGAAAAATTGTTAGAAAGGATTTCTTGTATTTGAATGCAAAGGATGGAGTAATACACCTAATGAATTATGTGATGAGGTTTGTTACGCCTGAACAAAAGCTAGAGTAGGTTAAGGTTATCTTATTTTCCATGGTTTCCAAGTGGAAGTTGTAAGAAGGATATCTTGTTTGCTGCTGGTTTGAATGCAAAGGATGAATGTACATCTAATGAATTATGTGATGAGGTTTGTTACGCCTGAACAAAAGCTAAGTGAGTTTGGTTCTTCTATTTTCACATGGTTTAGATGGAAATTATAAGAGGATTTCTTGTTTGGCTGCTGATTTGATTGCAAAGGAAGGAATAATACACCTAATGAATTTTGTGATGGAGTTTGTTACGCCTGAACAAACCCTAGAAACATAGGTTAAACTATTCATAGTTTGCAAGGAGAGGTGTTTAAATCTTTCTTGTTTTGCTTTGATTTGATTGCAAATGAAGGGATACTTGACTAAAATGTTGTGGGAATGTAATGACCAGCTAGAATAGGT
>JABUQX010094932.1:25000-27308 GCA_015478945.1 Trachelipus rathkii
ATATATATATATATATATATATATATATAAAGAGAATTTTTGTTATGCTATTTAGCAGACTTTCACTTTCTTGTAAAGTATATAAGACATGAACGTTTTGAAATTCCTCTTGAAGCCGTACAAAAATTTGAGATTTCTTTTTTTGTCCCATATATATATATATATATATATATATATATATATATATATATATATATATATATATATATATATATATATATATATATATATATATATATATATATATATATATATATATATATATATATATATATATAGAGAGAGAGACAGAGGCGACTCCTACACTCGTGCTACTCGTGCTTAGCACGAGATATTATTATAGAAACGAAAATTCTTCTTCATTTTTCTTGAGTTACATGATAATATTAACTCAATTTTTTGTGAAAATAGGTCATCTGAAAGAATACATTACATAATACAAATGAAAGATTATGTAAAATTTAAACAAAAAGTGTAAGAATCATCGCCATTGAATAATGCTATTTTTTAATCAATTATAAATGGTAACGGCTCGTGCCTCTCCGAAAAAGCGGAGAGAAAATTCGAAGACAGTGTACAATATATTCGTGAATTTAATTTTTTTACAAGTTGTTTTTTTTCCTATCTAGGAATCTAATAAAACACTCGTTTTATTTAAAAAAAAAAATTAAAATAAACATTTACTTGTTCTTAATGCACATTTCGGATAAAAATAATTAATATATTTAAATTCTAATATCTGAATTTGAAAGAAAAACAATAAGGTACCCATAAAACCAATTATAAGGTAAAGAAAACTTTAAAATATGGATATCTCAAATTATCTCCTTTCATAAATATTTATTTTATTTTTAATTATATAAAAATAAATATATATATATATATATATATATATATATATATATATATATATATATATATATATATATATATATATATATATATATATATATATATATATATATATAGAGAGAGAGAGAGAGAGAGAGAGAGAAGTACAAGTAGTTACTGGAGTCGCCGCTGATATATATATATATATATATATATATATATATATATATATATATATATATATATATATATATATATATATATATATATATATATATATATATATATATATATATATATATATATATATATATATATATAAGTGTCCAGGAGAATGTGCCAACTTCAAAGGGGGTATTTCGTAAAGTAACTGAAGAAAAAGTTATATCAACAAGAGTCGGAATCAGAAAGTTAGCGGTATGGCTTAGTGACGAACACAAATGGGTATTCAAATATGCCTTCGTTTGCAAATTTGTAAGGAGTAGACCTTGAAACGATCGATGCGCAGTCTTGGTCGTAGCTACTGTCATTTGTACGTGAACACAGGTGAAAAGAATAGACTGTGAATAGGATTTCTAAAGAGTGTTAGTCATTGTTATACTGTTGTCTGTAGGTGAACGTGGTTGGTATAAACACGCCTTTCACGTTCACGAATGTAGAATGTGCAGATATTCATTACGTTTACGGGTTTGAAATGGGAACGCGAGATCTGTGCTGGAATATCGTCGACGTTTCTCACAATGGGTATCCACTACCGTCTGACGGGTATTTATCGATACGGGTGACTTCGAAGGCGGATCGTTTCATACATTCCAGAAATGGTGCCTGTTCGACTAGTACACGTAGATGATGTCCGCTGAACGGCACAACGAGTACCAGACTTACCACCAGCAGGGTATTCTGCGCGTCTTCGATTCCTCGCACTACTGTGTGGAGAAGATTGCACTCTGACGGTTTTATATCGTACCATATACAAAATTTAACATGCTTCAACAAGACTACTACGGCCAACGACAACAATTTTCTCGATAGATTCTTGCTGATCCCGAACATCCAAGATGCATTTTACTTACTGATGAGTCGATCTTGGTGACGGTATTAATAATAGAATAATCATGTATGGGCTCATAATAATTCTCATGCTTTGAGAGTGAAAGCAACTTTCAACGCAGATTTTCTGTGAACGATGTGGTGTGGTATCATTAGACATCAACTTATTGATCCACATGTGTTTAATGGTCGTCTTACGGGAAGTGTACCGGAATTTCTAGAAAACGAACTACCAATTCTTTGGGATGTTCCTTTGTAAATCAAACAGATAATCTGCAACACGACACGGCACCTGCGTTCACCTCATTGAGTATCTTGTTCGAACATATTCAAACCGCTGGATCAGCCGGAGGGACCATTTGCTTGACCAGCACGATCCACCTGACTAACGCACGGTGTACCTTTAGGGACACTTGAAGAGCTTTTC
>JABUQX010094933.1:0-14637 GCA_015478945.1 Trachelipus rathkii
AGGACGAGAGCAGTAAGAATTACCGCAGAATCATGTTATTTTACTTATTAATGAAAGGTAATTCAATTTAAACTGAGCAACACCATGCACTGAGTACTCGGTCACCAACGCTTCCTAATCGGTAAGAAGGAAATGTTTACCTCTTCTTTTTTGTATGTGGCTGTGAGCGAGGAGTCATAAATCCACTCTTAGCATCCTCTATGAGCTGCCTATAAGTGTGAATTTAACATGTTTTTGTATGCAACAACGAATCCCGTTCGTAATGGTGTTTTCTTCGTAACTATCTCGCGTCTCCAAATCTCGAACTTATCCTCTCGGCCGGTAATGAGGTGTTTGAATTTTTCATGGTGTTAGAAGTGAACTGTCTCAGGTGTCTGATCGTCGGAGAATTTACGACCATACCCCCCGTCGCGTATGAAGTCAGGGCGTGGAGAATCTTAATCGACCCTTAAGCCTTAGATAACTGTCTGTAAGTCTCTATGGAATTGCCATTATGGCTCGGGTCGTCGAGTTGGATTAAGTTGTTCCAATATTCGTTCACGAGTCTGGCTGCGAGCATTTCCTGTTTGCTGCTGTATCACCTCCAATCATGTTCAACGCTTGTCGTGCTTGCATTTTTCTAGCTTAGCTAAGGTCATTGTGTATCAAAATGTATGTTGCTTCATGACATAAACACATACTCTGTGTGTGAGTTATACCTTGTTTCAACCTTACATCTTAATTACTGCTATTATTATTCTTTCTGTAGGTTTTGTCTAATGAACCACCCATCACTGTAAGAGCTGCTGTTCTAGTTTAGTTGATGTTAAGTCATCTATTCCACATGGCGTTATTGTTTATTAGGAACTTATGTCATATTCAATGTATTCTGGGTATCTTTAACTCATAGTAAAAGGGACTTATATTTCATTAACTGGGTATTATTAATCGTATAATTCTTAATGTTAAGCCTGTATTCGATATTTATTTATTATCATTTTAACATGATGTGGATTTAATCCTATTTGTATTTAAACGCTGAATATATAGTTTACAATTAATGTTGACACGTTTCCGGACCTTTATTGTAGGCAATATGTTACGGAGGACGTCTAGATTGTTTCTGGGGTACATTGCGTGAACAAACAACCGTATCAAATAATGTCGAAAAGGAGAGCCCAAGTCATTTTTTATTGCATTTCACAGAAGCCGTAAAAAATATATCATCAGATTCGACATTCGCATGTTTTGCGCGGTTTTCGTATTGCGCGTGCGCCGACACCAACGTAACATATTCCATTCTTCCTTAATGAATTAAATATTCGAACTTTATATTCCTACACATTTCCATACTTAAACATCCCGTACCGTGATACAACACCGCGGTAACATAACTCGTGAGACACCCTGTATATATAATATATATTATATATTCTAGTATATTACATAAAAAAGAGACCATTTTTTTTTTTTTTTTACCTTGAATTATTAAACTATTTTATCATATAGACTTTTATAATCAGTTTCCTGTTCATATGGCTAGTACCTAGCTATAAGCCCTGTAAAAATTATTTGTTTTAGACTTGAAAACTTAGGAAAATTAATATCTGCTCCCGAAAAGTGGTAAACAAAAAAGACCACAATTCATTAAAAAAGACCATCGTAACTTAAGAAAAAAGAACCACGCATTCAAAACTCCCTTATTAGAGTGCCCATAAACTGTATTATATTTCGCATATACATCATGTTTGAAGTCCAATTACTAGTATATTAATAAAAAAAAAAAAAAAAATAAAATAAACAAAATTTTCAATATTTATAATTTAAACAAAATTTTTTTTACACTCAACTTGGATTTTTGAGCTCTTCTATGGAATGTATAAGGGAATGTGCCAGTGCCGGATAACCCCCCTCCCTCCTAGAATAAGTTGACATGTTCTACACCCCTCCTTGAATTGGTTTAAATCCCCTACACCCCCTCCTTGAATAGGTTTTAACAAATATGACTATTTGTATTTTTTTCGAAATTACTCCCAGAGCATGCGTGTTTGTTGCATGGTCTGGTTGTCAATTTTAATTGATTTTCCTGCTGCCAAAGTATTCTCTATTGGCCCAAAGAATATTTGGGAAGCAGGGACAGTTTCTGTGACCACAGACTTTTTAACACAGAATCGTCCATCACCTAGAAAACTGAGGAAATGGAACAATACAGTGCTAACGTCTTCCCTTTCATCGTGGGAAAATACTTGTTGCAACCTGCCAAGGTAATACTCAACTCTGTTCAAGAGGGTCTTAACTTGTAACATGGAGTTCAACGATTCTTGGCTATCATTTTCAGAAACATCAGTCCACAAATCATCATCATCTTCTTTTTCATGTATTTAGTAATAATATGCCATGAAATAATTGATTTCTGACCCAGTCTGCAGGAATCGTTGAAAGATCTGTCGCCTGTGAGAAATAGATGATCAGTGGTGTCAGATGTTCATCCGCAGCATTACAGGCTGCCAAAACAGTGATGTATTCGCAACCTGAACCTGCTAGAACTCTGACCACTTTGTCCGATAACTGAAACTGTCTCCATGTTACTAGGGTCTATTGGGTCCATTTTACTTTTTTAAACTATAAGATTAAATGTTATGAGGTGGTTAATGCTAGGAAAAAGAATATTATATAAAACCCCGGGCGGGGTGCACTTGAGACCCATTGTTATAAAACTTTGTCTCCCCCTCGACCTTCCCCTAATGCAGCTTTTTGGAATTTTTTTTTATTTTTTGAAAATCAATGGCCGTATAGTAGGTCGATAAAGCACACAAAAATACTAATGTTAATTATAATAATAATAGTTTTATTAAAATTTTAAATTAAGAAGCTACATTCAGACTCATCACCTTGGAGGTTGATCTGACACCATTGAGGTGAATCGGAACCATCTGTTTAAATAATCTTTTACATATAAATTTTTAGTTTTTATTTAATTTTTACTTAATGTAATAATTTTTTATCTAATAATATTTCTTACTAATAAGTAATTAAAATGTCAATATGATACATAAAATAAGAATAAAATGTAGTGGTCCGATTCACCCCTCTCGCGGGACAAATTTGGACACTTTTTGAAATTCTTAATTTTTTATATATAATTTCATAATTTTTTATTTTAATTTTTACCTTAATATAAGTAACTATTTATTATATTAAAATTAATTATACATAAATAAAAATGTCCAAAATATTTGAAGATGAGCACCGGATTACACCCTTCTAAAAACAGGTGGGCCCAGTCACCCACCCGAGTATATATATTAATATATAATATATGATATATATATATATATATATATATATATATATATATATATATATATATATATTATATATAATATATATATATACTTATAATATAATATATATATATATAAAAAGCAAAAAAAGTACAAAAATTGGGTGGTCTTTTTTTATGTAACTGGTCTTTTTTTTATGTAACTTTTTTTTTTTTTTTTTTTTTTTTTCTTTCCCACACTAACATAATGAAAAAAACAACCTTACAGCATGTTGACAGGAGTTGTAGAGCACATGCCTGCAAATTTTCAAAAAATTTGAAAGTGGTCTTTTTTTTATGTTACATGGTCTTTTTTTAACACCCCAGTTCGACGGTCCCTGTGTGTTGATGGGCTGCATAAAATTTCACAAAATTTGTTGTGGGATGAGATCAAGGATGGGACTAACATAAATTAACTACATATGGTAATAATTTCTAGGTTTCTTAATACAGCTAACGATGGAAAACCCCCCAAAAAACTCAACCAAAATGGGTCCAAAAATTGTGAAATTTTGAAAATTTTAAAAAATTTCCCAAAAATCAAAAAATCGATTTCAAACCATTATAACACTTTTTTCCAATCATATTCAATCGGAATAATGGGCTCTCCAAATTTTTTTGTTCTAGACCTCATATATGCTGAGATACGGGCTGGTCTTTTTTTTATGTAACTAAAATGGGTGGTCTCATTTTATGTAACAGCACTATATATATATACGATCAAAAAAAGGTATAACAGGTGGTTTTGGGGTTTATATAATATATATAATATATATAGTATATATTATCATCAGAGGTGGCCATTCCGCAATTTAACTTCGCAATGTGGCAATTGCGGAATCCAAAAATAAATTGCTGGATTTCGATTGCGATAATTTGAAAAATGTTTGCCGGAATTAAGACAATGTTATCGAATGGCTACCAAATAAAAATTGTGGAATTTCAGTGGAATACCAAAATTTATAGTCCACAAATTATTTACATACCGTTGACATCTTTGTAACACATCTGGCATGCAAGACTACCGATAGAAAACGGTTATTTTTGCATTCTGTTTTGTATTAAAGTTTTTGATAAATAAGTAATAATTAACAAAAACTGAGAAGGCTTAAATATCATACATATAAAGTTTGAAATCAAACAATTTTTTTATTTTAATTTTATTTTATAACAAATTTTCCTAAGCTTAAAGTTATAATGAAAATAATTTATGAAACGTGTCGCCACCTAAAATTCAGAATAAATAATCGTATTGTAAACAAGTAAGAACATAAATGATTGAAATAAAAATAATATAACATTGGTATCCAACATCGAAAGTCTAAAGTCTAAATAAGTAACGGTATATATTTAATATTATATATTATATATATAATATATATATAATATATATATTATAATATATAATACTTATACTTATTTATATATATAATAATATATATATATATATATATATAATAATTATATATTTCGCACCAAATCTTTGCTAGTGGGTCGATTTTTCAAGGTTCAGGCATGTAATGGTGTTAGAAAGTGCATCAAACTGCGTTTTAGTATTTTTATTTGCACATAAACATTATAAAAGCGCAGTCATAAAACTAAACGCGGCAGCAGTAAAGAAAAGGATAAAGAAAGGCATATCATAAATGGAAGATACAATATTAGCTGCACCTTCAAGTTCGATCATGAGTGCCACGCAAGGTGCCCGATTTATAAAGAAAATAAAGTAATAAATAAAGAAATCCCTATAAGACATAAAAAATACATTATTAACATTTTAGTGAAAAAGATTATTAAATATATAGACATGAGACATCTGTTAAGTTTAAACAAAAATTTCTTAAACCATTTACACAAGAGTATAATAATTTTCAGTTAAAATTTAGTGTCTCTCTTGATGACTAAATACATAAATTCAAAAATATTTAATTTTCATTCTATAAGTTGATTTTTTTATACAAAGAATTTTATAAACATTTTTTTTTTTTGAAAAATTTTCAAGACAAAAATGCTAACATCAAAAATTTAAGAATTACTTCAGCAGTTGCTTTAGATAATAAAATTTAATTACAAAGGTGATTGCAAAAATTTAAATGATCAACGTGAATGAATATTTACCTAAATTATAAAATGAATATAACTTCTTGGTCGAGATGAATACTAAATGAAAAATGTATTTTATTAGAAAAAAAAAAAAAAAGAGTTCCAAGAACTTTAAAAATTATTTTTATTTTTCAAAATAAAATTAAAAATAAGTTGAGAATGTTCTGGTGGTTGAAGTGTAGTGTATAATATATATACGTAGTTATAAAATAATATTTCATTAAAGTTTGTTTTCCTAAATTTTTATAAAACAAAAAAAAATGGGCGAGGTGCTAAAAAAATGGGAGGAAATTCGTTGTAACTATCATTATTATTATTATTATTATTATTATTATCATACATATTCTTAATCATATATTATTATTATTATATATTATATATTTCACTGGCGTTAATTATTATTAATTATTTTATATTATTCATTATTATTAGTATTTATTATTATATTTATTATATATTATTAACTATCACTGTCGTTCTATTATTACGACTGAAAGTACAAGTTTCTTGTGAGAGATAAATTTATAAAAACCAAATCAAATTTATAAGCTTACCAGAATTCACAAGACGGAGACAAAAAAAATATAACCTTGTCGGTAGTACATCAGAAGTCAGAATGAATTTTAAGAATGAACAAGAGCTTCTTATAGGAAAAAAAAATAGGGGTGAAAGAGGGGGGACTGATCGGGTTAGTTTCAAAAATGATACTGGAGTTTATTGAATAAATATGATAGAAGAAAGTAAATAATTAAATAAATAACTAAAAAGGAATTTTGGTACTGATAGAGATTTTTGGAGCGTGTGAGGAAAAGAGAATATGTTGTATCTGAAAAGATAATTAATCGATAAATCAGAAAAGAACAAAATAGATATCTGCACCAATTTTGTTGTTCAAATAAAGTATAGACTTTTTACAGGTAAATTTCTGTGGAAGAAGAGGTCCGCCTGCCAGTGAAAAAAAAGGAAATTGAGGTATGCAATTTATGGCAGGAGGATTTAATATGTGGGGTTCGATGAAGTATTCACTGAGGTGTGATGGGTTTTATTTCTAACTGGAAGTTGAGAAAAGTTACATATAGGAGATAAAAAAGTGGGATGAACAGGTGGAGATTCAGGAAAAGTTACGAAATCATTTGCGAATCCCTGTTATGGAAGTCGGAGAATAGGGAAGGATATCTAGATGTATCAAATAACACTTAAGTAACGGTGCAATTATTTAAATCTTGAATATATTTTGGTTAAAATTAGAGGCAAAGAATAAAGATATGAGATTAATGACAATGTGTTTAATGAATGGTTCGAAGTAGCTGGGTGGGTTAAATTTTAGTGAAACTCTGTCTCCGTGTTTACCTTGAGCGAAAATTTGAAATGAATCTAAGTTATTTCTGTTAGTAATTTACATTAAAATTTCATCAAAATAAAATATGAGTCGAATAAAATGTAATAAAATTAAAAAAATATAAAGGGGAAGCTAAAAAGTATATTTGTGATCTATTTAAAAAATTTTCTTTAAATCTGTTAAAGTAGTAGTATTTTGTGATATTTTTGTTTTCTAATTTCAGGGAGAAGATTGTTAGTATCAAGGTAAAGAAGATCCATTTCTCAAACAATTTTTGTGTTGTGAAGATAAGGGAAGAATAAAAAGTTTCATGAGATAAAAGGTGTTGTATATTGATTAATAGCAATATAAAATTTGAAATTTATTGTGGTTACCATTAATTTTGTTATTAAAACTTTTCTTAGGTTTTTTTTCTTTAATGAAAATGTGTTTACAGTTTTCATCTTTTACATGTTTGAAATGTCTTTTCTAATTATGTTTTTTGTTAATTTATACATTGGATAGAAAAATGTAAAAATAGCCGCCCATTCCCATCTAAACTAAAAATTTTAACAATCTAAAAGTAGTTGTGAAGAGGTATAGATGTTCCTGTGTGAGGAAGGAAAAAGAGAAGGATAAATAGATGGTATAAATGAATCTGTGTGATGTGAGGTCGCGTTGATGTGATTGATGAGTTATGGAATGGAATGTGTTATGTTACAGTGATAAGTCTGTTAAAGAAGGAGGTATTATTGTGGTTAATGTCCTTGTGTTGAGAGTGAAAGGTATTGGGAAATGCAATGAATGTGGTTTTAAAAGGAGTATGTTTGTGTACGTTACTTTAAGTGTGTTCAACATCATAATGTGAGTGTTCTTTTGAGTTTATACCCATATGAAAATGAGGTGGGTATGTAATGTTTCAGTCTTAACGGTGTGAAGATTTTTGACATTATTTAAGAGTGTGGAAGTTTCTGTTGTGAGAGAAATGTGAATGCCAATTTTTAGTGTAGAATGTGATGGAATAAGATATGAAGTGAAGAGCGAATCGGATGGAAGTTTTGTTTCTTTCCGAGAAAAAGAAGTTAAGAATCTGAATGCGAAATTTGCACAATAGGTATGCGGTTTAAGTATCAATTAGGAAGGGCGGAGAAGTGAGAAATTTGAGGAAAAAAAACTTGACAAGCGTGTCGTGTGAAAATATGCGGCATGATTCAGTATGTGAAATGGAGAATTAAGAAACAACTCGTGGAGAAGTAGGAGGAGGGGGATCAACATATGATCATTAAAGAAAACAGGTGGGGTGGGCGACCACCATAGAGAACGCGAAAGTGGTTTCCTGAGAATGAGGTCATCATATCGGAAACGCATTATTATGTAACGAAATAGGCTCAGATTTTCAAAGAAAATTTCAAAGGAGGAGAAGACGTGAAAGCTTTAATGAATGTGGAGAAAGACTCAGTGTTATATGGAACTGTAAACGCTAAATCTTGAGCTTTACTTATGCGAATTTGTGATAAACATTGTTCTTTAATGCGAACTTGGAGGAAAATAACGAGCATGCTGAAGAGTACAGAGTTTTCCCAATTTATACATTTATGGACAGAGAGGTATAAAGATTGAAATCTCTGGAAGAAACTAAACTAAAAGGTGAGAATAGCGCGAAGAGCATAGGCAATTATTCGACATCTAAAAATGCGTTTGTGTTACTATCTATCTTATTGGGGAATATAGGCCATTGGCATGTGCTTTGCACATTTCCATTTCCTTACAATATTGAACACTTACCTAAAGTTAAGTTTCCCAGCTATGAATGTCGGCGCGTTGCCAAGTCTAAATCATAACTAATATTAAATGCAAGTCTCAGTGATTGCCACAGCGTGAGGAAGGAGAGGTCCCCTATAGATTTCCCAATTAATAAAGTATTCCTGAGAAAACATGCTTCTTTCAGACAAACCCTAGCTAATTTTGAAACGATATTGCGATAAGACCATTTCCAAGTCCTCAGTCATGCTAAACGCGATTATTGTTAGGATATAAGGAATTTTTCTACCCCGTGAAAATCAATGCATTTAATTAGTGTTAAGAATCCCTATCGAGCATAATTAATTATGTCTCCAGTCGCGGTATGCTCTTATGAGAGTGAGTTTGGAGTAGTAAACTATTACATTTGTCAGCAAAATAATAGCCTTTAACGATCATGGAATTCACATATATGAAGATAAAGAAGGTTTATGATATACATTAGAGCTATCTTTGACAAGTGTATCAGCTGCTGAACTGCGAACATTTCGAGTCCCACCGTGGGGATGCGCGGAAAGTGTGGGGGCGTCCCTGGATTTCTGGATTAAAGAAGGTCTTCTCCAGTTATTGACTAGATCTTCTCTATTAGCGAAATGAAAGAAAGATCTGTGGGCTCCCTGAGTATGGTTTTCTTTAGAAGGAATTTTACCACTGCGGAAGCGAGAATTTTGTGGAGTGTGTCCATAGGGAGAAAAACATTGAAAATGCCCATCTTGGGTCAAATGTTGCGGATTTTTCCGGCGATAACAAGTGTGTGGAGTTGCAAAAGGTTTGCGAGGAAAGGAGGAGGGAGTGTGATGTCCCCTATGTGTAGGGTTTCGAAACCGATCGTTTGTCAGCTCCTCAAAAAATCGTTGTCGCAAAGTTGATTTTGCAACGTTTTTATCGGCATGCGAGTGGTTCTTTTGTACATTTGTGTTGGCCGCAGAAAGCGCCTGATCCGATAAAGTTTTAGAAAAAGGTGGAGGAGCGACATTGTCACCAATAGGAAGCTTATTCGTAGTGGCTGTGCCTATCAGTAAATCACATGCAAAGTTTGTTACATTTGGATAGACAGGTGAGGATGTGTTGTAGTTCACCTGTGGTTCGGGACGGCTCTGTCCCTGGGGGTATATTGGAATAAGAGGCATGGAGATGTACTCCGTGTTAGATACATATATATATATATACATACATAAGGTAAGACCTCTACTTAACTCAAAAGACGACCGAAAGGTAATTCGGATCCCCCATTTTACATAAGCTCAACTTTAAGTAACAGAAAGCAGTTTTGTGGGAAAATGGCACAAAAATATTGCTAAGAAAGGAAATGCAATTGAAAGACAGTGAAGACGAAGGCTCCTATAATATATTCACATATATATATATATATATATATATATATATATATATATATATATATATATATATATAATATAAATATATATATATATATATATATATATATATAAATATATATATATATATATATATATATGTATATATAAAGTATATATATATAAATAATATATATATATGTATATATGTATATATATAATAATAATATATATGCTTAATATATATATATATATATATATTCTTTACTATATATATATATAATAATAGCAACATGTAATATATATATATATATATATGTATATATATATATTACTATATATATATATATATCTATAATAATAACAATAATAATATATAATATATATAATATAATAATATATATATCAACATATAATAATAATATATGCTATAACTGCTATATAACATATATATATATATATATATATATATAATATATATATAAATTTACTTACTATAATGTACAAAAATAATTTAAAAATAAATAAATCAAAAAAAAAAAATATAAAAGATCTATACTAAAAAAAAAGAACAACATAAAACATGTGTTTTGATAAATTAATTTCATACTACTGAAAAGAAGAACGCAGTTAACTCAGAGCTCAGTCATTTTGTAACTTTACTGCATTAAGACCAAACCTGGTAAGAACTCGCTAAGTAATTAAAAGAAACTTAATATTTATTTTTTTTATATAAATTTACACATTGTCATGAAGTTATTTTCAAATTAAATTCATTGCTAACTATTTTTGTAGTTGTGCCTAGTAATATGACTCAATTACATGAAGCCTATTCTTTCCTACAGGATGTTTTGCTGTGACCCATTTAAAAGTCACACTAAAAAAATAAAAAATGAACGTAATGTAACAAAAGATTTAATTTCTATGAATTCTGATTTAAATTTAACACAGAAAAAAATTTGTACAAACTGCCGCAAGTTATTAGCAAAGGCCTCATCTTCAAAGTCAGACAATTTAAGTGATAACATTACATCTGATACTGATATCTCACAGATGATATTTATCCTGAAATAGTAACAGATTATCAGATTGAAAGTCTCAATGAATCTTTGGCAAAACTAGATGAGACACCACTGAAAAAATGCAAGGCATCGCACAGCAAATGATACACAAAGAAGTTCGTGAAAGTAAAAGACAAGTTGAAAAGAACATTTGAACTAGTAGGTGGTTCCGGAATGTCATCCGGAAACGATTCAGAAGTTAATATAGAAATGGAATTTATCCAACAGCTAAAAGAAAAGTTTAACAGTGAGAAAACTAGCCGAAGTGAAAAACACCATTTTGACTGTCCTTCCGGCAAAACTAGATGAGACACCACTGAAAAAATGCAAGGCATCGCGCAGCAAACTATACACAAAGAAGTTCGTGAAAGTAAAAGACAAGTTGAAAAGAACATTTGAACTAGTAGGTGGTTCCGGAATGTCATCCGGAAACGATTCAGAAGTTAATATAGAAATGGAATTTATCCAACAGCTAAAAGAAAAGTTTAACAGTGAGGAAACTTGCTGAAGTGAAAAACTTACCATTTTGACTGTCCTTCCAAAATCATGGACTAGAAATAAAATCATGAAGACCTTTAACTGCTCACAATACATGGTTCGACAAGCCAAAAATTTAGTAACAGAGAAAGGTATAGTCTCCACACCGAATCCACGGTTAGGGAAACATCTAAATAGGAACACTGCTGCAAAAGTTACAGACTTCTATCATTCTCCAGACGTGAGTAGAGAAATGCCAGGTATGAAAGACTATGTCTCTGTAAAACAAGCTGATGGTTGTCGTGAAAGAAAACAAAAGTTCCTCATGCTTTGTAATTTGAAAGAAGCATTTGAGAACTTCAAAGGGAAATATCCAGAACTAAAGATTGGGTTCTCAAAGTTTGCAGAGCTTCGACCAAAAGAATGCCTGGAGCCAGTGGCACACATTCTGTTAATGTGAAACTTAGCCTGGCAGCAATTGAAACAATTTTTATACATGACTCAACAAATTCTGATACTCCTGAGGATAACATAGATACAAATTATGTTTCTCACTATAGGCACTGTCTTGCCCTTCTCCAATGTAACCCACCACAGAAGTGTTATTTTGGTTGTTGTGAAGAATGGCCAAGAAAAGAAAAATTTATAGACTTATTGACAACATTATTTGACAAAAAAGGGGTTGATGATGTAGAATTCAGACAATGGCTTTCAACTGATAGATCAACATATATATATACCGGTATATATATATATATATATATATATATATATATATATATATATATATATATATATATATATATATATATATATATATATAATATATAAAAAAAATATATATATATATATATATATATATATATATATATATATATATATATATATATATATATATATATATATATATATATATATATATATATATATATATATATATATATATATATCAGACAAATAAGACACAAACAAATTATGCAGTCTCTAAAATTTCCCTTAATTCATATTTTCTCCTTTTCTTTGGTCAAATAAATGGCTATAACTCTTAAACTACATAAATACCCAAAATAAATTTTTATTTATAATGAAGTATACATATATACCAATGATCAAGTCAAGTTGCAAAAAAATTGGTTGATACATTATTTGACCTTTTCAAGGTCAAAGGTCAATGAAAGGTCAACTTTTTTTTTGACCTCCTAGAGTAAATATGCATAGAGTAAATATTGTTGCCCAACTCAAGAGCTTCAAAACTGTGCAAGAAGCAACTCTGTAGGTGCTATAGTTCCGGAGATATTGAATGTTGACCTTTAACTGGTTTAGCAAAAATGCACATTTTGACCCAACTTTAGGAGGTCATAACTCTGCAACCGAATGACCTACAGCATTGAGACAAATACCATTGAACTTCTCTCATTGAGCTTTGCAAATATACAAAATTTCAGGAAAATCTGAGAGGGTCATGAAATGGTATGGAATTACTCTATATACGTGTACACAATATAGTGCAATTGGATATATCCTGGGGAGAATTTACTATTATTTTCTCATCAGGATGGATCACATTGGTTATACTCAGGCTAACATGTATTTTTCCCTTTTATTTCTAGCTTGGGGTTCAGGACATTTTGGATTGGATCCGGATGCTGACAAGGATCCTATCTTGAAAGGTGTGTACATAGACCCATAACTGAGCAACCTCAATAAATATTGATATTTGCCATTGGAACTTTCAATCAACCTTGAAATATTGTAGCGGACTTAGTCACGTAGTCTACACAGTCGTGGAAACAAATAAGAAGCAAATAAGATGCTAGGTTGTAGAAATTATTGTGCACAGATTGGGCCCTCAAGACTCTGTTATTCTAATAAAAGAAACGAAAAAGGAGTTTCTTCAGCTCAAACAACCAAATATTTTCACATAAAACATTCAATGGCACTTTCTAAAGTCTTACGCCTTTCATTTTAGTGTAAACTTGGGGTATAAATAAACATCACAGATAAAATACCTATTATTCTCTCTTAAGAGGAGGTTACATTAAGGCTACTTAATTACAACATAATAGGACGGTTGGACAAGTTTTAACACACAAATAACTGGTAAAAAGCAATTTTTCAATTTATGTGAAGAAATATTCATTTCAAAACACTTTAATAAATCTTTAATTAACAGATCTTTTTATATGAAAGACAATCGAAAGAAGCGAAATAATAATAATTTTCTAAAAAGACTATGACGAAGCTCCTCTTTTTAAATAATATTTTATATATATATATATATATATATATATATATATATATATCTATCTAACTATATATCTTTTTTCATATATATAACTATCTTCTTTATATATATATATATATATACATATATTTATATATATATATATATATATATATATATATATATATATATATATATATATATATATATATATATATATATATATATATATATATATATATATATATATATATATATATATATATATATATATATATATATATATATATATATATATATATATATATATATATATATATATATGCTGCTGCTATATATATATATATATATATTCTACTAACTACTATTCTGTTTCAGTGAATGTGACCCACCTTACACCCAGTCTGGGGAAAGAAGGTGGATGATATATATATATATATATATATATATATATATATATATATATATATATATATATATATATATATATATATATATATATATTTCATATATATAGAATAAATAGAAAACTCTTATATATATATATATATATATATATATATATATATAGGCCAAACTAAAGAAGTTACCCACATCATATCTCGAAAACTAAGATAGGTACAAAGAGAACTGATAACATATATGGAATCTGCGTAGGAAATTTGTATGGAAAATGATAAAAAAAAATGTTGTTTGTTTTTTATTTTTTTATCTCCAAAACTATGATAGGTAGAAGAAAACTAATAACATATATGAATTCAGCGTATAAATTTTTTAGGGGCTCGAGCCGACAGTGGGACAGGGGACGTTTTCCATACCCCGTAAGAAGGGCGGAGGAGACACGACACTAAATACCAAAGAGCAGGGTTCGGAGGCCCTCCCGGAGGAAGGAATAGTCCTACCCCGTCATTGGGAGGCCGAGACTGACTCTTTGCATCTTTTGCAGAAGGTTTACCCTGGGGTATTCTTTTAGTTAAAAATATATATATATATATTTTTTCTTATATTTCATACGCTGATTCTAAATATGTTGTTAG
>JABUQX010094934.1:10000-42253 GCA_015478945.1 Trachelipus rathkii
TTGTACCCAAACAATCACAGCTATCGAACAACCCACCAATCAACCCTTTGATAGTTTGCAGGATTATTCTAGCTTTTCTGAATCCTCCAATAACTTTTCTTCCGAATTTCCTATCTCAGCACTCCCTAAAGGATTCTATGCCTTAGCGGGTGAAATGGATAATAGCTCCCAAATAAGCTTGATGTGATGACCCACTCTCTTTTTAATGCTTTATGCGCTTCCGAGAGAGGTGAATGGAAAACCGTTCAACATTCTTGATCTGTTGGCGGCCTGAAAGGGGATCCAGAGGTCTTCCATCTTAACTCAAATTGTCCAGTCTCCCAAAACCACTTGCATGATGACTCCAGTATCAGACTTTGTCAACCAAACGAATCCTAAATCGGATCCCAATATCGCAACTCCAATACCTTTTCAAAAAAATGGCACTTTTCTGGTGACACGTACCTTCCTCCCCCATTTCCATGGAAACAACCACATATCCCCCACACATTTCAGAATCTGCTTGCTTTTTAAATACTGATATCGCTCCCATTCCTAAACTGAGCATTTTAGGTGCGGAAAGCAAATCCACAAAATAAAATGTACTTGGTTGAATTCAATTTATCTCTCTTTCAGGCGAGGTCCCTTTACCAAATATCACTGAGGGCTCCTTCACAAAAGCGGTCGTACAACCCAAATCTCTGTTGTATCGCTATTCTTTACCACCAGGGTTTGTTGCCCCTCCTCGTCGAGACCCACGTCTCAGCCTTTCCTTCCCATCTGAACCCACTTCCAACATTGCCTCTAGCCACATAGAGTCAATTGTCTCAAAAAAACCATTCTCATAATATTTATAACAATATAGCATGGTCACCTTCCTTCAATGGAATTGTCGTGGCTACTACTCTAATTTTGAAGAATAAACAGATGTACACCAAAGTGCATATGCTTGTAGGACTTCGACTATGTCATCGCGACTTCTTTCAACCGTCTGAATATAAATCGCCGCTAACCTCTATAGAAAGAGGTGACAATGATCGGGAAGGTGCAGGAATATTCATTCATAAATCTGTCCCATATTCTCCGGTCCATCTTCAAACTAGACTTCATGCAGTGTCAGCACGAATTCATTTGTCCACCGACCTTACTATCTGCTCGATCTACTCGGCTCCGACTAGTGAATTTACTAAGGTCGACTTAGCTGATATTTCTAAGCAGCTCCCTACTCCGGTTGTTATACTTGGAGACTTCAACCTCCGCCACCCCTTATGGTGCGACTCTGTAACAGCGTCTATGTCCAAGAATCTTGTAGATCTTCTAACACCCTTTTCCCTGGGATGCTTTAACATGAACCTATGAACATTTAGATACACACACCTCTTCTTGTATTGATATTTCCTTTTGCTCCCATTCTCTTATGGATCGCTTTACCTGGTCCCGCTTTGATTTATTTATACGGTAGTGATCTTTACCAATAGCTTTAAATAAGCTTGTTCCGAGCCCATGTAAAATCAAACTCCAGCTGGTCGTTGTACCGAGGCGGGAGTGGGCCGTCCTTTTTATCAGGCCGTGGATATCTCACTGTCTCCCTTCAATAAGCGGCTTTCGACTGTTGATGATGCCTTTCACTTCTTCCAGCAAGTTGTCATCACAGCACCGAAAGCTTGCTTTCTGCAATCTTTCGCAGGTAGGCGGTCGGCAACCCTGTTGGGGTCCCAAACCAAGAGCGCGCGCATAAAGCCTAACCTAGAGAGGGAAACTGTACTACAGGCCAATTCAAACGGACCCGTACCACCCCAGACATGATTATTTTTAAAGCGGCTACGGCGAGATCTAGGCGAGTTAATCGCCAAACACGTAAACAATATTTTCGAACTTATATTTCGACTGTCAACTCCACAACTCCCCTTTCCTTAGTGGGGAGAGTTACACAAAATATCTCGTCGCTCCAAAACAAATCTCAATCACAGTCCTCCGTTATGGGCCTGAATATGACCTGAAATGAACTGCTGCTCTGCTGGCTGTGTGCGTATGATTAGGTTATAGTTTTGTTAGCCACTCGAGCTCTTTCCGCTATCCTGAAGCCTTTCAAAAATTGAGGATTAACATTGCTTTGCCAGAGTTTTCAACAGCAAAATGGGAAGATCATACCTATAACCGTCTTTTTACTCTTGCAGAGTACCAAGATGCACTGGCGAATAGCAAAGACGGTGCCCTTGGACCAGACATGGTTTCGTACATTATGCTCCGTCATAAATCACCCCTTCGGTGTCAGCGTTTTTTGCTGGATCTGTATAACAGAATCTGGATTGAATCTTCTTTCAGCGTTTTTGCTGGATCTGTATAAAAGCAATCTGGATAGAATCTTCTTTTCCATCTATTTGGACTTCAGCTTTTGTAATCTCTAACCCTAAACCTGGGAAAGATCCGAAGTTGGCCGACAACCAAAGACCAATATCGCTGACCTGTCATACCTGTAAATTAATGGAGAAAATGGTGTCAGGACGCCTTCTACCTGTTCTGGAAAATCGCCAGGCTTTTTCTAACTTCCAGTTTGGTCTCCCTAAAAACCGTTCGACCGCATATCCCTTGTTAGAACTGGATCATGACATCCGGGAAGCCTTCTCAACTGATTCTTGGTGTCTTTTTTGACCTTGAAAAAGCTTATGACACAACGGGGAGATCTGGGGTTCTCCTTAAACTCTATTCGCTCGGTTTTCGAGGACAACTTCCTCTTTTCATTAAATACACTCGGTCAAATAGATCCATCCAGGTTCGGTGCTCTTCTGTTCTGTCATGCCACTTTACTCTGGATGAAGGCGTTCCGTAGGGTAGTGTTTTAAGTGTATTACTATTTACTTTCGGATTTAATGACATCGTTACTTCTATCCCAGCGACGGTCAATTTTTCTCTCTATGTTGATGACCTTGAGCTATATATAGCCGGTACCAGGCTGCCTTTTCTTTACCGGCAACTTCATCTAGCTATTGAGAATATTTCACAAGGGGTAACTCCCATGGCTTTCATTTCTCACCCACCAAAACCTCAGCAGTACTTTTTAAGAAGAAAAGGATTCGAAGAACCTGCCACCTTCCTCCCGTGAACCTAACCTTTTATGGTTCGCCCATTCCGGCAATTTTACATGTCAAATTTCTAGGATTCATTCTAGATGACCACTTAATGATCGCAAGTCCCTTTTGCGTTTCTATGTCGCCCTAATCCAATCGAAGCTGGACTATGGTTGTGCAGTATATGGTCAGGCCTCCCCAACTCTACTACACCTGTTAGATCCAACCCAAAACGAGGCGATCCGTATCTTTACTGGAGCCTTCCGATCGTACCCCCGGGTAAGCTTTGAAGTTGAATCCAATGTGATTTCACTCTCTCTTCGAAAGGAATACATCATGTGCACAAGTTATCTTCGCTTTCAAACTGCAATACCGTCTGCTCTGACACTGATTCTGAGGGAGATACCTCAGAATCCTCCTTACTGGCCATATGCAAACACAGTTTATAACATCCATAACTTCTTCGACATCCCTTTGCAAAAGGTGCTGCCGTTCTCCTATGACGAATGGTATACGCCTTTGGCTATTCCCTGCTCCTACCATTTGCCTGGTCCTGACCTCTTTCTCAGTTCATTTCAAGGGTAGTAAGAGGTTTCATGGTCCTCTGGTCCTTTCATTTCGGGGAATTTGTTTACTGTGGCGGTAGTTCTAAAGCAAATGTAAACGTCTGCCATATATCGTTTAAAACTATCAATAATGGTGATCCTAAGGGTTCTGTGATATCCATTAATTCTTTCAATTTTTCATCAATGACTTTCTGTCTGTTGCTTCATCTTTCCATACTATCACTCACGATTCTAACCTTCATTAGTCCTTCCTCTCACTTTAAAAGACGCCTCACTTAACTTCAACATGCTTCATCTTTCCATTCTGTCACTGACGATTCTACCCTTTTTTCCTAAATATTCCACTTTTACTTTGTTGGGAAGATCACATTATTTATTCTCTCACTAAAGAAGCTTCAAAGAGGTTAAGTGTTCCGAGGCGTCCTCACAACTTCTAAAGAAGCTTCAAAGAGGTTAAGTGTTCCGAGGCGTCCTCACAACTTTTAAAGAAGCTTCAAAGAGGTTAAGTGTTCCGAGGCGTCCTCACAACTTCTAAAGAAGCTTCAAAGAGGTTAAGTGTTCCGAGGCGTCCTCACAACTTCGAAAAGAAGCTTCAAGAGGTTAAGTGTTCGCGAGGCGTCCTCAACAACTTCTAAAGAAGCTTTCAAAGAGGTTAAGTGTTCCCGAGGCGTCCTCACAACTTCTAAAGAAGCTTCAAAGAGGTTAAGTGTTCCGAGGCGTCCTCACAACTTCTAAAGAAGCTTCAAAGAGGTTAAGTGTTCCGAGGCGTCCTCACAACTTCTAAAGAAGCTTCAAAGAGGTTAAGTGTTTCCGAGGCGCTCCTCAGACAACTTCTAAATCGAAGCTTCAAAGAGGTTAACGTGTTGAGGCCAGTCCTCGACAACTCTAAAGAGCTTCAAAGAGGTTAAGTGTTCCGAGGCGTCCTCACAACTTCTAAAGAAGCTTCAAAGAGGTTAAGTGTTCCGAGGCGTCCTCACAACTTCTAAAGAAGCTTCAAAGAGGTTAAGTGTTCCGAGGCGTCCTCACAACTTCTAAAGAAGCTTCAAAGAGGTTAAGTGTTCCGAGGCGTCCTCACAACTTCTAAAGAAGCTTCAAAGAGGTTAAGTGTTCCGAGGCGTCCTCACAACTTCTAAAGAAGCTTCAAAGAGGTTAAGTGTTCCGAGGCGTCCTCACAACTTCTAAAGAAGCTTCAAAGAGGTTAAGTGTTCCGAGGGGTCCTCACAACTTCTAAAGAAGCTTCAAAGAGGTTAAGTGTTCCGAGGCGTCCTCACAACTTCTAAAGAAGCTTCAAAGAGGTTAAGTGTTCCGAGGCGTCCTCACAACTTCTAAAGAAGCTTCAAAGAGGTTAAGTGTTCCGAGGCGTCCTCACAACTTCTAAAGAAGCTTCAAAGAGGTTGTGTTCCGAGGCGTCCTCACAACTTCTAAAGAAGCTTCAAAGAGGTTAAGTGTTCCGAGGCGTCCTCACAACTTCTAAAGAAGCTTCAAAGAGGTTAAGTGTTCCGAGGCGTCCTCACAACTTCTACACACCATCTCAATTGCTCGCCTCGCCCTGCAAAGGGGCGTTGTTAGATCTTGCATGGAGTACATATCGCATATCTGGGGTGGGTCCATTAATACCACTTCTTGAATAGAAGACTTTTCGCGGTATTAACTCTCTCTCTCTCTCTCTCTCTCTCCAATCTTTTTCCTATTATTGCATCACTCTTCCTACAGTATTGGTATTACAAACAGACACTGATCTTCTGAACTCTCTAATCGAACACCTCCTCCCACGTGGAGAGCTCGTCACACTCGTCAGTTTACACAGTTTCGTTCTTTCCTTGTCCAACTCTGACCCCAGGCTTGTCAGCTGTACTCATTCTTACATAATTCCAATGCCGCCGCGTATCGGTTCAAATCGGGCCCTTGTTGCTCCATATCTGATTTCACTTTCTCAACTCGTCTGGTGGATTCAGTGTCAGATGCTGACCTTTTCCGCCACAGTATATATATATATAATTTATATATATATATATATATATATATATAATATATCATATATATATATATATATATATAATATATATATAATATATATTATATATAAAAGAGAAGACAGATAAATATATTAGTATATATATATATTATATATATATGTGTGTGTGTGTGAAGAATTATCAGCTGATTATTTAGATCGTGGCGTTCCATGAAAATCAGAAATTTAATTGAAATAGAAAATGTAACAAATATTCCAATATTACTTGATTTATATTTATTTATTTATTTATTTATTTTGATTATTTCAAATAAAAGAGATTCTGTAAAGGGTTTAATTTTTTTGTTAAAAACTTCGTATGGAAAGTTAACGTTAAATTGGCACTAGAGTTAACGAATTAACGTGTTAACGAACTTAAACATTTACCTTAACCATCTTCATTGCTTTATATATATATATCATTATATATATTATAATATTTGTTTTTTGACAATATATTTTCTTTATATTTATTCAATTGAAATATATAATACTATAATATAGATATACCTTATTAATAACTTATTATGGGTGCATCACAACTAATTATATAAGGCCAGTGTACCACACCGATACTATCACCTTATACTATATATGATAGAGTAGATATAGTAATCTAATACCTATATTCACCAGAGCATTTATCTGTCTCAAATTACTTGCACTAAATAACTCACTTTTCACACTGAGTGGAGAGGGATAAACTTACAATACTTTAGTAACAAATATGAAAGATACTGGTTTTACACTCACAAATAGGATTAGTATATAGCTACAATTACTACTAAACCCTTGATTACATATTCTCCAACCTGGATTTTAGTCAACTCATTGTATGGAGACTAATAACACACCAATTATCCAAATCCCTATCAATACCTACATACATAACTCAATCACAATATTTCAATTATACTATTAATACAATTATACTAAATATATAAATTATATACTATATATATATATACTTATTTAAAACTAATTAATTATATATTCATATAATTACTATCTGAATTATCACATTTATGGCACATAATAATTTTGCTACGCACTAAAATATCTGATAGGATCCTAACAAATATAAAATCATGACGCTATTCTTAGTTGCTTGACTAAAACAATTATCTCTTTTCTACAACGCTTCTCTTATAAACACAGGATAGATAATAACATTCTGATTATATATAATACTATCAATACTAAATTTATATTATCCTTCGGAACTCCAGACTATTATATCTCACTATATATATTAAAATACATCCCTCCAACTATTAGATGATTCTAATTACTCTACCTATATATAAAACAATTATTAAACCTATATCTAGTTAAAGCCACACCCAAATTGAATACAATGAAAACACTTAACTGGAAACAACCTTTATAGCCTACAACTAAACTCAGACTAGTTACCGCTTCAATAGTATTATATATATATATATATTATATGGGACAAATACACCTACACCTAAATATCTTAATAACTTGCTCATCAAACTGCTTAGATGCTTTATTAATATAAAACTTACCCCTAAATATAATCACATATTAACCAACATTCAAAAACTAATGAGCCCTCTACGAAACAAAGCTCTCAGATAATAACAGGCTGCTCCCTTCCACATACTATTACCAAACCTAAACTGAAAATTCCATTCTTCCTCATCACACACTTACTCTTGCCGCCCTGTTCTCCGAGGACTAATAGAGTGAGACACTTTGTCAATTTTGTTGCTTAGGCAACTGTTACAGCACTTTCCCGAACCACGCCGTTGCTAGTAACCTGGAGTAACATTCTTGCTGGAAGCAGCCATTTCACCCCCTGCTGGATCTTCACGACTGCCACACCGCTCTCTACCATATCTACTCACCCATCTCAAGTGACGATGATACTACGCTTTACTATGTCAGTAAAATCCAGCATAAGAACTTCACGGCGACTAGTCTCGTAAACGAGTGAGCACTTCACTCACGGCATTGTTCGTCAGAAACCTCCCACTCATGTTAATTGAAGTATCATCAAAACCTTGTGCTATCACATTGGCGCTACAACATTGACCACTTACTAGATGTAATGACTCCCTCACAATTGCACCTATTAGATGTAATCATGCAAACACAACATCCTTCTTCTCTCGCCAGTTCGCCCGTGCTCACACGCACTCTCCAACATATTCACATCTCTCTTCCTCTCACCAGAAGCACCAATATCTTCGCGTCTGAGAGAGCTCCTGCAAACTTCTAGATGTATGTCGTGGCTCTCATCAACAAGTTCTCGCGGGCAGAATTTCCTCCTAACACTCTCCGCGCACTCATACATTTAAATTCCTCACAACAACACTCTTCTCTTAACCAACCCCATCTCATCATACTGTCAAGATCGCATTTCTCTTTCCCACGCAGTAAATACGACATCACTCCAAAGGTGTACATTCCTATATTATTATACTATATGCTTGGTACATCTTTATGCCATCATATCCTTTCACACCGCTACCTTTCATCCCTAATGCGTAATTTCTCGTTGAGACATTTTACTTTCTTAACACTCCCACTCTTAGAGAATAAACTCTCCCACTCTATACCAGAACCTCTCTAATTTCTTTCCAGCTCTTAAGACTTACTAAATCTCTCCTGAGACTCTCCACGACTCTCTCATAAGTTATGAACACGCGCGCGTAATTGAAGAGATGTGAGCTACAGGTAAGAGTGGTGAGTAAAGATATAAACTATCTAGATTGTCATACGCCTCATGTATAGTCAACATCACTCTAAAAGACTATTAGGTCTCTTTTACTAATTCCTAACCAATCGGATTGGTGAATTGCACTCAAAGTACCACTTTGCTACCATTACCATATTAATATATATATAAACTTTCCTCTATATAAAATCACTATACTATCTAGCATCACCGTCCTTATATTCAACATATATGTACTTAAAATATAATTTATTAAACTACATGATAACACTCCATTGTTCCAGTAAAACTTATCCATCAACGAGAGGACTGTCTCATCGAAACCATAATCCTACTCTATCTATAGTATTTATTTTATCAAACCTCCATCTCCTTTTATCACACCCACTATAGCCAATCATCTCTACCATAATTCCTTTTCTAACTAACTCTTTTCAAGATTCTGCAACACACAAAAACCAAATAAATTACACATCGCATCTTTTACTATATATTATATTATATTATATATATATAATATATATATATATATATATATATAATATAATATATATATATATTATAATATATATATATTATAATATATATATATTATATATATATATATATATATATTAGTATATAATATATATGTATAAAGGTAGGGCAACCTCTAACTAGTCATAACCATTCTCCATTGCATGATCAACATTGTGCCTATTTCCCGGTAATGGCACATACCCTTCTTCCATGATATCTTAATTACTTCCATTCTTCCTTCATAACGTTTCATATTCATATCTCATTATACAATATTTCCGAGATATTAATCGACTAAAGGAGACATGCACATCCTCTTATCTCATTATAACTCTCTCTTCACTGTTTAATGATTAAATTCCACTACACCTTTTTCAATAGCTCTTAAGTTACTTAATAATTTAACCTTAACACAGACACCTCTTCACCTGTCTCACAATACAGAATAATCATTTTAAAAATTCCATTACTAGTCATCTCTACTACAGACAAGTTTGCAACACACATTCTCATATATTCACTACACAAATCAGTCTTCAAGAATGCATATAACGTCAAAATTTCCATAACCTGTGTAAATGTTTTTTCTTTTCTATATTTTAAGTATATATGTTACCTATTTATTATTCTAACTACTATTGAAATTAATAAAGACAAACGACCTCTCTCTATGCTGTTTAGCCCAAATCCAAATAAAAACAATCTATAAACAATTATATAGCAATTATTTATTTCTTTTTACGTTTTATCATATTAATGTAACTTCATATACTCATATGTATTCAATGTAGATCACGATTATTTGAATACGAAGTATATCTTAGGCCACTACTATAGACCTTGATGATACAACTTTATGAACTCTAAAATTGATTGCAACACTTGCTCTATATATATTCTACCACATATAATGCAGGTCCTCAATTCATCCCTTCGAATGAGAACTCACATTTTTTTCTATTCGCAGAAAATATCCATTTGAATAACATCGGTAATTATCAGATGCGATACCTACAGATGTTATAGGTAAGTGTTTAATACTCAATGAACAGCTAGGTTAATAATATTTTGAGTTTAATTCAATTATATAGTCAATATTGAAATATTTAATTCGATTTTATTACTCACCTATATAGTTTCCATTTTTACAAAATGAGAAGCCAAGCTATGTTATGATTATAGGACATTGCCTTACTATAGAAGTTTTTCTATCTAATATATATACTTATTAATATGTACAGTAAACTGGTCTTTATATTACCATAATTATTAATAAGAGAGTTATTATTTATAAGTTTATCAGTGATTTAATATTCCGTAATATTTAATATTCTAAATATTTATATAATAGTAAGCATTAATAAGTATTATGAATAATCAGTTTTTTTATAAGAAAAGTCTATTGGATATGGTAATATAGCTGAGGTGACTAATATAGTTTATGCACTAACTTTATTTTAAATTACATAAACATTTATATATTTAGACAAAATATATCTATTATATAAATATTTCTTTAGTTTATTACTTTTGTTCATATTTCAACTTACATATTATTAATAATTTATTTATAATATTACAGTTATATATACTGATTTAATGTAGAGTAATAAACATTACACTTCTGGAGAGAATATATATAAGTTACCACATAATTGTTGACTTACTATTGGTAGTGAGATAATAACCTATATGAATGTATTAGTTTCCTGATATTTTTTATATCTATAGATGTAATTGATTATATTAATATATTATTATTTAATTATAATATAAGTATATTATATAATTATATTATATATTAATATTATTAATTAATATATAATATATATATATATATATTATTAAATTAATATATATATTATTATATATTATATAATATATATTATTAATTACATATATTAGTTAATATAATATATATATATAGGGTAATTGTTACCAATTATTATGGAATATATATATATATATTATATATATTTATATAGGCCTATATATTTTTTTCAATAATATATACGATATATTATATATCGGTATATATCTTCGGTATAATATAATATTGATACTATTTTCTCAGCCGTTATATTATATCATATTATATATATATATATATATATAATAAGAATAATATATATATATATATGATATATATATATATAATATAAAATAATATTTGGAACTCGTGTTGTGAGGATGTGGTGTGTTTTAATAATTTTGGAAGTTGTTTAAAAATTTTTTTTAAGTTGTCATTTTTAAGTTTTAATTAAACACCCTTGATATTGCTTTTAATTTTTTAATTATATTGCCTGTTTGTTGATATTTCTTATAATTATAATGGATTCAGATGGGAAAACATACGTTACATAATCTTTCAACGGGCTGGAATTTTAAGATAAGTTTTTTAGTGTCTTACCTATTTTAACTTTTTTAACGTTAACATTTTTACTAGGCATACATGCTACACATATTTACTGTTACGTACGGTTTTTAGCCTTTACTTTTGCTTTTCAAGTTTTAATGTAGATTACTAGTTTTTCCTTTTAATTTTGCGTAAGTAAATTTGCTAATGTGAGGGAGTGCTTGTGAGTTTTTAGTTTTCTGCTCAGGTTTACATCAGATATATATATTTCTAAAGTACATACGGTTTTGGAATTTTCTTTCTATTTTTTAAACATATGGTAATTAAACTATTCATGTGCTCTTTGAGATTTTAATTAGAGTTCTTTAACTAGAAGGATTCAAAATTAAATCTGATATTTTTGGTAGCTGTATGTTAATTTTATATGATGATAGGAGGTAGTTATATTTCCAATTTTCTAAAAAGTTTTTATTTACATATTTTTCTCTAATTAGATATGAGGGATTAGTTTATGTTAAATTTTTATCCCGACTCCTCCTTTTGTTTTAGTCCGCGTGTGTGATGGCCATTATTTGGCTCAAATCTTGTCATTTGTGTGTGTGTGTGTGTGTGTGGTTGTGGTGCCACAGGAGAGTATATCGAATGAGGAGGCCCTATGATGATGACGATGTTTAGAGCAAAAAAGTATGATTGCAAAGAGAGAGATGAGAAGAGAGAGAGAGATGCTAGATTTAGTGATGACAGGGATGAGATGGACGGAAACGAGTGTAGCGTGGTAGTAGCAGGAAGAAGAGAGTGGCCTTGCATATCGATAAAATGGCAATCATTGTTTTCATCTGCAACAAATTCTCGAGTCCATCAAACCTATGCATCTCCCTACGATTCAAATATTATTCGAGATAATGAAAGTCTGTTAGCAGATACTTTTTATTTACCGTTGCAGAACGCATATCCGCTCATTTTTCGAACGATTCACGAAACGAGGTCGGCAGCTGCAGAAGATCTAAAAACTTATTAGCAGACGCAAAAAGTTTAGATAGGTTTAGTTGAAAGACATAAATGAAATAAATTCAAGTTGCAAAGACTGTATACGTTCTAGCACGCCGGATACCACGACTTATGATTTGCTTAAAGCGAAGATTGTTTGACACAAGAAACGTATTTCCCACATCCATCATCATCCTGCTGGTTGAAATGACATAATCAAGAATGAATGCAGCTAGGACTGATTTTCAGTAGCGCAAAATTATTTCCTTATCTTGTGCAGTTATGAAAACAGTACCACTAAAAACAAGCACTCTAACACTGTGCAATGTAACAGTCGCCCAACTTGTGATCCTTCCATTTAGCAATTAAATCTATTTTTTTAAATCAGCGCAATTCAATATATGCCCACCAAAGAGAGGTATCACAGTCGGAATAAAGTGTGACAATCACTCTCGTTGAATGACGCTTAAAGATTTCGGGAATATCAAAAAAAGAACGTATCTAGAGTATACTTACGTGCTCTGATAAAATCTTGCGTGTAACTAACTTTCTTAGATCTGCGATTCAAGCTAATTTTTCACGCACATGAGATCAGACGACAGATATCAACGTAAAAAAGTCATGGAGTCGATCCTGAGGCCATGGGAAAGATGCACACCTGCAATAAAAAGATAATAGTATAGGCTGCACTGACCGTGAATAGCGACTAGCTGATGCATGGATTCCGAAGGAGAGGGGAGGAGATGAGAGAAGCTTTTGAAGGGCTCTCATTAATTTCAACTTATGTAATCGGAATAGGTAGTTTTTTTAAAGGTATAAAGATTAGTGAGTGATGATAGAATACTAAATATGCGGTCATTACATCCCGCAAATAAGAAAAGTGAGAAGTGAAGGATGACGAAAAGCTACAGCATTCTGTGCTAACGAATGCTGGAGTTATTGTAGCTAGTAAAAGGTAAAGCTGCAAGGCTCAATTAGAAATATTTAGAGTAAGATAAAATAACTCACATGTAAGAGGAAAGTTTGCACACAATATACTTATGACAGCGTTGAAGCACAATATTAGGGAGTTATGGTCTTCAATTGTGGAAAAACCTGGTTATATAGTTTTTTAATAGAGATTTTGTACAAACATACGCAATTAACATGATTACCATTTTTCAGACTTCCACCCGTGCAAGAATTTTTTAGAGGACAAGGCTCCACGATAAGTGATAGAATGATCATATTTTAGAGACGATGGGTAAGAGAAAATATTGTTTATGGAAAATGCCGACCAAGAAATCAGGATTGAATGATGTATTTCTCAGAGAAAGGTTGAGAATAGGAGAGAGAAAGCTTTGCTGAATGGCATGTTTGTTCTGCTCATTATTATATTGTTAATGTGTGTGTGAAGAGCTATTGATTCACCAGAATAGAAAAAAGAATTTGTTAATAATAGTTTGTACTATCAGAAACTTGTTTCCAATTTTGTATGCATATAGTGTTAGGACATGATTTATATATATCAGTGAGAATATGAGTTATTTGCTTATGGTAAGAAATAAGTTATATTTTTTAAGCTTTGTTGATTATTGATTAATGACTAGGGATATTGGTGTCTTGAAGTCACACACTGGTAAACATGAAATTTTTTGGACGGGGTTTTTCGCAATTGATTATTGGATGTGCTGATTCCAAAAATGTCATCAGTTTTTGCATATCACTATCGCATTTGTGAGATGTTTGTGTGTAACACAAGATTGTAAAATTTGCTATGAATTTTTACGCTTTTCAAGGGTCTATCACAATTTATTGGGATATATATAATATATATAAGATTATATATAAGAAGACTCCAAATCAAAGAGAACAAACATCACCTAATAATTAGTCATATATAGTGGCTGTAAATAAGGATGCTAGAACCATTATTCCTATTCCTATATATTTGTTATCTGAAATAATATAGAGGTATTAAAGTAAACAGGTAATAATAAGTATATATAATTAAGGAAACAGATATTATCAAAGTGTGCTTGTCAGAATGCTTTTAATTAAGCACCTGAGTTTTGTACTTACCGAGGAAGTAGAAGATGTAAGTATTAATTAGATGAGGATCAAGATAGTTAAATAATTTAAGTGATAGTCACAGTTCGTCACTTGGTATATATAGTATATGAGTATTATATATACCGGTGACGGGGGCAGATTCGGTTTCGATATAATTGCAACAGGGTACTCAAATATATGCTTAAGTGAAGAGTATATTTAATGGAGAGGTTATCATTTTTTTTTGTTTTTTTCTCAAAAGATTTTTTATTATTAAATAAAGTTAATGGTTATCTTGACCAATTCTTTAGGAAGTAATCAGTAATATTCTGTGATATGTATTCTGTATATGACTAAATGACAGCGATTAATGTTAGGAAAAAGGCCCGAATAAGCTTACAGTGGACGAATTGCCCAGATTTTGCGGGGGGCCGCGCGCAATTCGGTCCAGCTTCAATTCTTCTCCATCACCTAGAAGGTTGAGAGGGTTAAAGTGTGTTTATTTAAGTAATTTGCATAAGTACCAGTTTTCATCATTAAAACATGAATGGTATTGTAGGGGCGGGAAGTGAGTGATGTGTGGTAAAGAAGATTTTGGCGTAGAAGACTGCTTAATAAAATTATTGGGGTTCGATCGTTCTGGCGTTCGCTCTCTTATTAGAGTCTCCAATCGATGTGGCGCTCACAAGGACTTCACTCCTAATAACAAATAGTAGGTCTTCAGTTTGGTTAAACACAGTCAAAAGAGTTTCACTTTAAGTGTCTGTAAGAGATTTTGCTATATGCATCCTTTTTTTCTTCTGTAATTAACTACATGAATTTAAGGAAATTCTTTACGTTTGGTGCAGGCGTTTTTTTCTCTACATTTCTTGCGTGATTTGATCAAAATCGCAAGCAACAGGTGTTTTGTACAAAAAATGAACGCAAGCTCTCAACCGTCTTAATAGGTATCTATTCTTTTAATACACGAATATGGTGGCATTATACAATTCACTAGTTTTTCTCCTTTCTCAGTAAATTGGGTTTGCAAAACTCAATAATAGATGTTTATATACGATTAGTTTAAAGGTCTTCTGATGACTTTTGTTTTCTCGAGTGCATCTACAACCGAATACAATAGATCTGTAAAAATACACAACTACGTAGCACTCCACCAAAGGTCAAGGAAATTTTACTAAAATCTTCTTTTGTTCTATAATATCTACACAGCAACATAAATAAGGTAAATCTATTATACCTGTATTGCGTCTGAGGGCTGTTTTTTCTCTTATCGAATTTCTATTGCAGCTTGTTTTTGACATAATTCAACAGACTCGCTCTTATTTATTTGTTATTAATATACATAGCTACTCTCCACTACAAATTCCCTCAAACTCTCTTCTAGTTTTCTCTCATATCAAATATACACCAGAAATCATTAGGCAGCGAGCAATGAGAGGCAGTAGCTATCACTTACGCTATTTTCGCGCTGTGACAGTTCATACTCTTTACCGCGAATATCCATTTCGAGCCGCTGTTAATTTTTTTGACTCAATAGCACCATACCCGACAATTACAATGAGAGTAGCTCCTAGTTTGGAGGCACAATAAAACACAACTATGCCGTAAAATGTCACACCACTGAGACGTTGTTTCAGCACTCATTATATCTACAAGATCACAAGCTTACTCGTTATTATTAGTATCACCATATAAAAGTGACAATTATAAGACCACACCAAAACATCACTACAAGAAAAGAAACTGCCCTTCTACCACAGCGGTCTGGCAAATCATCACGCAGAGTTATCCCTTGCGGGTTTTCTCTATTCCATATCCTGGTCCACTATTGTTACTGGTTTATTTGCAGTTACTAAGAACCTATAAAGGTGCTGAAAATTTATACTCACTTCATAATTTCTTTGCTTCGAGTTTCACTAAAACTGAATATAATTCATCTCTATACCAAAACCACTCTACAGAACAAGTAATTAGGGTATAAATACCTTAATTTAGAATTGAAAAACTTCCACATCAAGTAAGTTCAGAATAGGATCTTAGGCAAGTTGACTCTCGAGAGAGAGTTGTGAAGAGATATAGCATCTTCAAAGATTGTTACAAATAATTGCAAATGAGCAGTTTTTTTCGAAAGTGAGTATAACTCACAGTCCTAAATCATTTGCCTAACGTTTGAAATGTAAAGTCTAATCTCGTGATGACTATTCGTGTTTATGAACAAAAAACACGATGTTCTCTTCATCTTCTACACACTCATAAATAAGCATGCCTTCACATTTTTGTGGACCATTTGTTACGTATTATCGTAATAAATTAAAAGTAAGTTTCTATAAAAAATACCTTGGCGCATTTTGCCTACTAAAGTCACTTTGGTTCTCCCCAACGCAAATTTTTAAAACCACATGGCCCGATAAATAGGAGAAAATTGACCTTTGTATTATACCCACACAATTAAACATTAGGCTTTATATAAAATCACTAATTTATCTCATATGCCATATTTATGAATAGATTGCTCAATGTTTAATCGATCTTTTGGATAGAGCGTGAATATTTTTAACGTACTATTAATTTGTGGGCTACAACGAGATATAAGTAAAAATTATTTTGACATGCACTACTCAGCACAAAGCATTGTCAATAAGGCCCGAAAATTCTATTAAACAATTTCTAGCGCACTGAAAAACACTATAATTTTATTAAATCCGTAATTTCTATTGCTAAGATGTCCACTCAGACAAAAAAAAAAAATTTCCTATATAATCTTTGGTATCACCTCTAAATTTAGACGCGATTTTCCATAAAGAATTTAATACGCCATAATACATACACAAAACATATTTTCTCTTTATAACGAGATAACTCATTGTATGAACAATCGAGAGTTGGGCTCTGATGTATATGAGTCCTAATCTGATATTTCTTAGAAATTGCAGCTATACACTGGTACGAATTGCTCTCACCTGTTAACATCGATGGTATGGGGAGATTGTCAAACAATTCACCTTGTTTTCTCACACGCTATAGAGCTATTATAATAGTATAAATGCCAAACTTATAATATTAAAGAGATAATATTCAATGATAAATAAATATAAAACTAATAGAAAAATATAATAAACTCAAATTTTAAGTGAATCGTATTGGATAGTATTTTAAATCATAAGAAGAATGACTAACTTACTAAAACGTAGATAACATATTAACCATTAATTACTCTCTGTTAAAGCCCACGTATAAACTAAGGTTTAAATTAAATTAAATATAAAATAATCATAAATTCTCATAAATATAAATAATATATACTTGTGCTAACAAATCTTAATTCTCTTGCATTATAAAAAAATATAAATTATTATTAAGGGTTTAAAGAATAATAAACACAAATATGAGGGACTAATGTGTAAAGCACAACATATATAAATTAAAAACTAACCTCTATATATTATTCAGATGTTCTTATAGGAGCTAGTGCAGACATACATTGACTTAAACAAACCTTATCACATATGTCTACAAATCCATATGTAGGTGATTCCAGAATTCCAGAGCTATTTAATCTATTTTTTTCTGTGACTATTTAAGCCCAATGTTAGGCAATCTTCCAACGATGTCTTTTAATACACATGATGAAACATTTCTATTGTGCTTCTTTCATTTAAGACTCATCTAGACCTCTAAATGCATTCAATAGATCTTCCTAATCTACTATTTTAAACTATTTTTATCCAACAACAAAAAAGAAAAAACCCCACCGTTTGAGCAAAACAACCCAATGTAAGAAAAAACCACTTCTAAACAAAACTACTCATTCATAGCCAGGATCTACTAATATGATCATCAATATTAGTTTCAGACGGTTTAAGTTGTCCTCTTGTCAAGCATTACTAATTTTATGAACAATATTCATTAAAAATAGTAAAAAAAGTAAACAATGTATGAACTAAATATGAATATTGATTAGCTTACATTCTCAATACAGTGAATATCAATTTATATGATAATAAAAATTCATTCATTTGCTAATTTATTATATTTTCAGTCGACTGTTCTGTTTATAATGCATAAATCGTTTTCATGAACTTAATATTTAACAACTAACATGAACTTAGTTCTAAGATCTTGTATAATAAAAGATATCAAATGTGTTGGTCATTATGTTTTTGTGCTAATTCACTTGGTTCCACAGGTTAAGAGCGTAATATTACACACTATGTGTGGGTTCGAAAAGGTGTACTAATAATTTCTATAAAATTTCTCACTAAAAAAGATATATGAAAATATTATTATTTTTATGGAAAAACTTAATCGATTTTCACCATTTTAAGAAAGAAAATAACACTTTAAATGGCTTTCACCCGTGTGGGTTCGAAGTGTGTTTTCTAAAATGGTGTTTTAGATTAAAACTTTTATCACAGTAAGAACATATAAAAATTGGTCTTAATCATACACTGTGCTCGCGGTTCCGAAGTGAACCCGACTTAATTAGGTTAACTTTGTATAGCTACATCTTTCTCACAGTGAAGGCCTAGAGCTAAAACTGAGTGGTTTCTTCTACACCGCGGGTTGGTATCGGAATGTTGGGTATCTAGTAGTAGATGAGGTTTCTGAGTAAAAACTTTGATTTAAGGTCTACAAGTAAATTGAACAAGCCCTATGAATTTAGTCTGATTTTTTCGACTAAATTACTGGCCGCTCATCCGCGGCTCTTCGGCAATTATGTTGAAAGCTACTGTCTTAATTACTTAGTATACTTTCGCTGTGATTTAATAATCTGTTTTGGTACTCGTTTTTATGCGATATTCACGCTCGAGAGAATGACTTACCACATGGTTTTTCACTGGCCGTGGTGGGTTCGATTGGCTTTCTAAAGGATGCTTACACAGGTAAACGATTACCTGTGTATTTACACAGTAGAGAAGATAAAATGAGACACACAAGCAGTATAGGGATAGAGACGAGGAGAGGGGTGGGGGGGAGCCTGGAATGGAAATAATCGAAAAATTGCCTAAAAAAAAAAATTTGGGGGCCGGTTTTTCCCTCCATTAAATATTAAATAACTTTTTAACGAAATGTGCTATCAAAATATGCATTCTTAACGGTTGTTAAGTAGGTTCGAATGTGGGCCTTCTAAAAATCTTTACGATTTAAAATTTTTCTCCTAGCCACAGTTTAAGAACAACCTCTACTTTAAATATCGGTTTTAATCACAGAGAATACCGTTTGGGTTTCGAATGTGAATAATAACTCTCTTAAATGAACAAGATATACTTGTAAATATCTTAATATATTCACTATTAGAATAACAACTATACATGGCTTTTTGCATCCTACGTTGAAAGGGTTCAGAATGTTAGGGAATTGTACTTATATAAATAACTCATTCTTTTATGATTTATAGAGAACTATTTCTCAGATAAGTTTATAATGGTATATACTTAGAAATGGTTTGTATAATTGTCACGCGCGATGACTTGGGTTTCGTAGTGGATGTGGCTTTTGTTATATAAGGATGCTTACGATTAAATACTTTGTCCTCTAGAGAGAGGGAGCTTTGACTCGTGTAATTGTACACCCCTCATGCCTGGTTCGAATGCTGGCTTTCTCTTAAAATTATACTTCACAAGTTAAAACTTTTAATAACAGTATAGAACACTTTAAACATCTGTTGAAAAATCATGTCTCTCGCTCGCTTGCGTATTACTGAAAGGTGAAGTTTCTAAACTTACTTTTTCACTAAAACTTTTATCACAGTAAGACCAACATCTTAAATATTGAGGATATATTATGGTTATATCACACGTCGTCTGAGGTCATCGAATGTGCGGCCTTTTCTAACAACTATTTGTATAGACGGGTATATGTAAACCAGTGTCTTCAATCAACAAGTAAGCGTGAATAGAATGCATATATACTGCTACTTTATTACAGTGTTATGGAAATACTCAGAATCGTGGGTCTCATTCAAATTAATCATTATGAGCCGATATGAGATAGCATCCTTTTATCACACCGTGCGAAAATACCATCTTAAATAGAGATCTTATTCAGCCAGTGTGGGTTCGCATAATGTGAATCTTAATAATCTCTAGAGACTTCGCTTTACTGTAAATAAAGACACGTCTATATACATACAGTGCGGAGATATTGTCAAAAACTTGTTTTTTAATACGCAGATGATGGGTAGGCGGATACAGTGCATCATTCTCTATAACATACATAACATTTACCATAGAGCTAAGAACTATTTGTTGCATAGATTATAGACGACATTGATGATTGACTATATATACTTCCGTATTAATATACACGTTTCGAGGTAATTTCATAAACTAGCAAGTTCTCATGTTTACTCAAAAGGAGTTAGCTCAAGTATTATTTGTTGCACATTTAATTTTATTTAATTTTGGGTATATTATTTATCGCATAAACGAAGCTGAAGCAGGACCACTATCCATTGTTGATGTTTTCGTATCAAAATTCCTGGACCTTAAAAAGTAGCTCTGCTTCATAATAAGTTTTTCTTATTCTTAGTCCCCTTTTGTATTAATTTTAACTGAAAAAATAAAATCAAAATACAACAAACATTAATAAATATGTATTTAAAAGAAAAAAAAAGATAACAATAAGGGTGAGCAAAAAAATGCTAATATAATCAGTAATATAAAAAAATAATGAAAATTGCAATTTTAAATGCAATGCTGCACTCTTTCATTATCTCAGAATAATGTAGTGCGGCGCCGAGAGTTAATACTGAGGTTTCGTCCCTTGTGAACAAATTATGCATCTAAATAAATATAATGCAGAAATTATAAGTTATAAGGTACGTTTGTGTGAAATCAAGATTATACATCAGGTAATAAGGTCATCTAAAGAGCACAGATTGATCATCCAATCAAATCAGAAAAATAATAATCGCTCCAATCTAGTAACGAAGCAGATAAACTTAATTGTGACTCCGAAGCCTAAGGCTACTGAAGAGAGGAGAGTAGAGAGGCACGAAGAATGAAAGAGACGAGAGAGACGAGAGACGAGAGAGAAGAGAGAGAGAGAAGAGAGGACAGGATGAAAGAGAGAGTTAAAAGAGAAGAGAGAAAGAGAGGAGGATGAGAAGAGAGAACGCAGAGAGGAAGAGGAGAGAACGAGCAGAGAGTAGAGAGAGAAAGAACAGTAGAGAGCAAAGGAGTGAAGATGAGAGATTGAGACAGGCATGCAATAGAAAAGAGCTAGAGGTAGTAGAGGAGGAGTATGGACCAGAGAGGAAAATGGCATGAGAAGAGAGAAAAAGTGATGAGAAGAGAGCAAGTAGGACGAGAGAGAGGAGAGGAGAGGAGAGAGAGAGGAAGAAGGAGAGAGAGGGAGAGCAGAGGAGATGAGAGAGAGAGAAGAGGCAGAGAAGAGTTGAGAGACGAGTGCACTGAGAGAGAGAAGAAAGAGATTCGAGCACCTACTGAAATGATGTGATGAGGATATACTGAGACTAAAGAAAGCAGGTAATAAGAGAATAGATAATAGAGACGTAATAATAGTATTATGATAGAGGCAACGAAGATATATAGTAGATAGTATAGATATTCATATGAAGTATAGTAGCAGAGAGAAGAGCAATAAGTAATGTTAAAAAATAGTACAATGGGGAGATTTTTTTTTTTGTTACGAAGTGGGGATTTTTGTATTTTGGTTAACATTGTTTTATGGGGAGGGTAGAGGTAGAGTTTTGCAGGACGCCACAGAGAGGAGACTGACAAGAAGGAAAAAACAACCATACAGCAGTAGGATATGATGAAGGAGTGATAGTAGAGCGCATATACAATGCACGTCGTCATTAGATTTGGAATTGGGGTTGTTAAGTTATGTATGTCACGTTACAGAAGAGTGGGGGTTTAGTTTTTTTAGAGCTCAACTCAAGGGTCCGGGGGGGAGCGGAGGGGCTGAGGCATAAACATTTCCGATCGAGAAATTTGGTGTGGAAAGAGAGGATCAAAGGAGTGGGGAGACGGAGTATATCAGAGAAGAGGAGAGAGAGAGAGAGAAGAGAGAGAGAGGAGAGAGAGAGAAGAGAGAGAGAGAGAGAGAGGGAGGAGAGGAAGAGGAGAGAGAGAGAGAATAAGAGAGAGAGAGAGAAGAGAGAGAGGAAGAGATGAGAGAAGAGAGAGAGAGAGAGAGAGAGAGAGAGAGAGGAGAGGAGAGAGAGAGAGAGAGAGAGAGCAGAGAGAGGAGAGGAGAGAGAGAAGAGAGAGGAGAGAGAGAGAGAGAGAGAGAGAGAGAGAGAGATGATGAGAGAGAGGAGAGAGTAGAGAGAGAGGAGAGAAAGAAGATGAGAGAGAGAGAGAGAGAGAGAGAAGAGAGAAGGAGAGAGAGAGAAGAGAGAGAGAGAGGAGAGGAGGAGGAGAGAGAGAGAGAGAGAGAGAGAGAGAGAGAGAGAGAGAGAGAGACCTGTTCTATACGACGATCAAAAACTAAACTCACCAAACAAAGAAGAAACTAAAAGGCAAGTTAAGAGAAGTCAAAAAATTCACATGGTAGAAATTGAATTCGGACTAGACAAGTGAGCCTTTGTACAAATGGGTTTTCCACTTTATGAAGAAAATATTTATTATTATTATATTATATTATTATTATTAATTATTATTATTATTATATTATTATTATATTATTACACAAATAAATATAAATATATAAGTATCAATTGTCAAATACAAATCCAGAGAAGGATTAGCATGGATGAAGTAGTGGTGGTTTATAGGTGTGATGGGTGTGTTAGGTAACATGAAAACCTAGCCTGATTGTCACCTGATCTAGAAAGATTCCCCCCTGATCAGAGTACATAGATCTTGAAATATTTTGGAAGTAGAAAAAAGAAAGAGCCTAAGTATGCCATAGTTGGGTGTTGGATTTAAGAGAATTATATATGCCAGTCTTAGGCTAGTGCTTTGATTACGGTTTGACCTCCCTGTACAGTGTAGAGGATAATAAAGAAGTAAATATGCTAAAAATATATATTTATATATATATTTTTAAATGTTCTGAGCTCGGCTATGATATGTAACATGATGTCTAACAAATGTAATTTAGCCTTTCTTTCTTCAATTTTAAATGATGGTCGCACAATCTGACAAATTATACATTTTTTTCCTCCTTTTAAAGGGCTGTGAGTACCTCCAACGCCTCTCAAACTTGAGTCCAAAGACTGCCACAGGCACATAATTATTCCATTATCTACATACTCAACTCTTATCCTAAATTATACTCGCATTCGTTTTACCACCTATAAACATTTTCCCGATGCGTACTGTACTTCTTTTCTAATTGGGATCTTCTCCCAAAGTAGGCGGAGATCAGGCTAGAATTTTTACAATTCCCAAGCGCCATACCACCGGTTATCCTCATTAACACATTCCAAAGCGTCCCACCACCCACCGGTATCCTCCTCATTACATTCCCAAGCGCCCACTCACCACGGTATCCCTCATTACAATTCCCAAGCGCACCACCACACCCACACCGGCTATCCTCATTACAATTCCAACAAGCGCCCACCACCCCCGGTAAATCCCTCATTACTCTAATTGATTTGCATTTACATTTAAAACTGCAATGATCAACATTTAAACTTCTTGACTGTGGTGACTTCGAATGAAAAAGTTCCAACTGCATCCTTTCAATGATTTTTTCACCATCTCTTTGTTTTAATCTTATTTGGTTCTTTTTTTCTTGACGATTGAGGGTTCGTTTCTTAAAAGCTTTTTCATTCGAGTCCGTCTCTTTCTCTCCATGGTCTCATCACTAAGGTGAATTACAAATAATAAAAAAAGGAAAATGGCTAATATTTTTTATAGGACATATTAATAATTCTTCTTTTTTTTATTTTTAAACTTACATTTTAATTAAAATAAAAAATTTACAAATCTTAAAATTTGAACTATATAATAATAATAATATAATAATGAATAATAATAATAATAATAATAATATATAATAATAATACATAATAATAATAATATAATATAATAATCAGTGAGAAAAGAAGGTACAACATAAGATATGAAAATTTAATTAATTGTATAAAATCTCAGTAATGATTTTAAGGGCAGGAGGTGGGCGGCGCAAATTTTAAACTTTAGAGCGCAAACGCAAAGCGCAAAGTGTGAAAACTTAGTCCGCAAGCGCAGAAAAGCGCACATGTCCGCAAATCAATTTTTTTTTTAAAGCACAAATTTAGGAGGGCGCAAAAAAATATAGAAAAAAAGTGCAAGTATGGAAGACTGAAATTATTTTTTAATTTTAATTGAAAATGAGGCAAATATATATAACAAAAACTGAGAAAGATTTTAATCTTATACAATTATCTGTGATCTTCCTCCTCGCTCTCTTCTTGCATTCTGAATAGGGTCATTCCCTTTCATAATGATAAATTTTTCAAAATTGCTGCAATGTCAAGGCTTGCCCTCTAATGCTCTTGAATCTCAGGCTCTCCCCTTGAGACTATCACCTCTCCACGGTCGCTGAAAGCTGGGTATGGTGTATTATAAAACTTTAATAAACAGTCCATCACCAACTCCTGGTATTAACAGGAAACAGGTTCCTTAGTGAGAGGGGTAACTAAGGTGAACATTTTTACTTGCTTCTGAATAGGGGTTCATATTCCCCTTTCATAAAGATAAATTTTTTCAACAAATTGCTGAACTGCAAGGCTGGCCCTCTTGCTCTTAGAGTCTCAGAGCCTTGACTAAACAACCTCTCCACGGTCGCTGAGCTGGGTAATGGTGTATTATACTTAATAAACAAGTCCACCCAGACCTCCTGGTATTAACACGGAAACAGGTTCGTAAGGAGAGGGGTACTGTGGTGAACATTTACTGCAGATTCAGCTTAACCCAAGATTTTGTCCCAACTTCTTTCTCTCCTCCAGAGGTTGTCCTGCTGGTATATGGGCCCTTCAGTTTTCTGAAATATTAAGAATGGGGTATCAGAATCAATATTTTTTAAGTTTCATTTGAAAATTAACATGTATGTGAATATATATGTAAAGTATAAATTTGTGTAATATATATATTATACTATATATAATATATATTATTATATATATATATATATATATATATATATATATATATATATAATATATATATAATATATATATATATATATATTATATATATACTATATATATAATAATATATATATATATATATATATATATATATATATATATTATATATATATAATATATATTATATATATATATATATATATAAATATATAATATATATTATATATATATAATATATATATATATATATATTATATATATATATATATATTATAATATGGTAGTTGGGTTGGCTCCTCCCACCAAAACACTACCACCTTTCTCTCTAGGAAATGCTGAGCATTGCCTCGGAGACTGGTCGTGATCGCCGTAAACGACCTTCTAATTTTCGGCGAAAATGTATGAATCGTATGGGCATAATGGAATGTCAAGAGGAATAAATGTGAGGAGAAGAGGAGAGCGGTGATGATGTATTTAGGAAGGGCAAATTGAATTTGCTCGCTGTGACTGAAACAATAATGAAAGGAAAAGGTGAAATTAAATGGTGTGGGTGTGCAAATGTGTGCGTTGCTGGTGTTGGAAGAGATGAGAGGGGAGAAGAATGGAGGTTGCAATTTTTTGGATGAGTGACGCTGTGGTACAAAGCTATGGTAGACTTTGTGTGTGGGAGTCCTAGAACTTCTAATGGTTTTAAGTTTGAAAAGGTAAGGTATGTGTGGTTTTGTGACGTAATGGTATTCTGGGAAACGTTGAAGAGAGTTCGATTTTTTGGGATAATCTGAATGATGTTCTGCATGGGGTGTGAGTAGGAGGTTCAGATTGATAGTGTTGGGGACCTGATATGGTTGGATTAGGTGATCCAAAAAAGGGATCGGTATACCAGGTGGTTTTTGGGGTGGCGGGAAATAGAAATGGTAGGAAGGTGATTGATATTTTTGTGAAGAGAGAGGTATGTGGTATGTAATACTTTCTTTAAACACAAGAGTATCCATAAGTTATCTAGAGTTGGTGTAGGTAGAGATGGTTCGAAGTGAAAAGTATGATTGATTTTGTGTTGGTGGAAGAAGGAGATGTTGAAGTGTGTTGGATGTTAAATCAGTGAGGGGTTTAGGAATGGATTATCGGATCATTATGTGTTCTATGTAAAATTAAGTTTATGGGGGCTTGGAATGGAGAGGAAGGTGATATGAAAGAAGTAGGTAAAATAAGAGTGAGAATTAAATGAGCCAAGACAATAGGATAAGGTATGTAAGAGCGCTCGCTAGTAAATCGGTTGAATGTGAACAAGTTGATATTGAACATGGGGGCAAATGAAGGCAGCAATTGTTAGTGTGCAAAGGAAGTGTGTGGATGTGCTAAAGTAGGAGTAAGAATGTTAACAACGACATGGTGGAATGAAGAGGTGAATGAAAGCGGTTAAAAGGTAAAAAAGAAGCGTGGTGGTTAATTGTACTAAAAGCAAATGACGAAGTTTCAAAAGAAAGATGCTTGGAATATATAAGGAGGAAACAAAGAAATACTATAAAAGGTGCATACGTCGGAGAAAACAAGAGGTAAATGACAGTTTGGAAGGAGGTTGAATGAGGACATACAAGGGAATAGGAAGCTCTTCTGAAGGAAGCGCGAAGGTTAAGAATGAGAATAAGGGAATCTGCTTAGAATAATGAACAGGGATGGTCTTTTGTAACTGATGAAAGGATGTGAGGGGAGTGGTGGAAAGATCACTTCGAAAATCTGCACGATATTAACAGTAATGAAGAGAGGTGTTAGTGAATGAATGTGGTTTTGATGGTGCAAGAAGGAATAGGTATTTTGGGGATGAGGTTATTAGAGGGGAGGAGGTAATGGGTAGGTGAGAAAGTTTGAAGAATGGTAAATTGCAGGTATAGATGAAATTACTAGTGAAATGATCAAGAGGGAGGAGAGATGGTGATTGATTGGATTTGAGTTGTGTAATAAAGCGTTTATGGAGGGTATACGTTTCCAAGGGATTGGAGGAGAGCGGCAATAGTACCCTTATATTACAGGGTAAGGGATGAAAAGGGGAACTGTAGAATTATAGGGAAAAGTTTATTGAGTGTTGTAGGGAAGGTAAATGCTGGTATTTTGGTCGCAAGAGTGCGTCGAGTGACTGAAGGGACTGATTGGGAAGAACAAGGTGCGTTTTAGGAATGTATAAGATGTGTGGATCAAATCTTTACATTCAAACAAATGATTGGAGAAAATAGGGAAAGAAAAGAAGAAATTATATTTAGGGTTTTATGGACTTGCAACAACAGGCGTATAATAGAGTTAATAGGGAAGCTTTACTGGAGGTATTAGTGATATATGGTTTGGTGGTAGGCTTCTGAATGGAATCAAAAGTATGTATGAGATAGTGAAGCGTGTGTAAGAAAATGGTGTCAATGGTGATGGTTTAGGATTAATAGCCGGAGTAAGACAGGGTTGTGTTATGTCTCCTTGGTTATTCAATTGTATTTAATGGGGGTTATGAAAGATTCGAGGTGGGGATGGCAGGAAAATGGTGTTAGAATGATATGGAAAGTGGAGATGAGTGGAGGGTGCCTAACTATTTATGCGGATGATTTGGTTCTGTGTGGCGATCTGAAGAGAGTTTGAGCAGATTGGTAGAGAGAGATTTGGCAGGGTGTCGTAAAAGGAGGGGCTTGAAGTAAACGTAGATAAGAGTTAAGGTTATGGTTGTGAGTCAGGACAGTCCCTCAGTGTGAAGTTATGTTAATGGTGAGCAGCTGGAACAAGTGTTGAGTTTAAATATTTAGGGTATATGTTGGAGGAGAAGGGAACGGATGATGCAGAGTGTAAGTAGGAAAGTTGTGAATGGCAGGACGTGGCTGGTGCAATTAAATCGTTGGTGAAATGCAAAGGGACTAAGTCCTTGAGTGGGCTAGGGGTCTTACATGAGGGTAATGTTGTTACCTTGTGTTATGTATGGAAGGAGACTATGTTGGAATAAAGAGTATAGATCTAATTCAATTGTATCAGATGCAATCTAGGGGTGTGCTAGGCTGTGAGAAGAATTGATAAAGAGAGGAATGAACGTCTTAGAGAGTGTGTGGTGGTGTGAAGAAAGGGGTAATGAGAGAATAAATAAGTAGTTTGAAGATGGTTTGGTCATGTGGAAAGGATGGTGATAGTCGTTGGTTAAGCGGAATTTAGTGGTGAGTGTGTTGGAACCGACCGGCTGGGAGAAGGAAGAAAAAGTGGATAATGAGTCGGTGACGAATGTCTGAAGGAAGAAATGTGAGTTTGGCAGAGGGAGAATAAAGGTGCATGATAGGAGAGAATGGCGGGGTTTTGTATGGGGGCATGGTTGTGGGCCACCTGGGCCAGGGGATGACCCTTACAAGTTGACGATTATACCATAGTGAGTGGTCCGTCGCGGTCTCCATGATGCTTCTACGGTGATTTTCTGGTCTGTGACGAGCTCTCGCCTAATTAATGGTCAGAGGGGGCGGTAGGCTGGGCCTTCTCTTTTCTTTTTCGAACGTTTGTCTTGTTCTCCTTACTGCTTTTCTTTTCCGATGCTTTGGTCAGCCCTTACCAACCCCCAATCTTGGGCAAGGAGGAAAGGTGAAAGAAACGAAAGAAGATATACATAATATTATAATATATATATTATATATATATATATTTATATATATATATATATAATATATATATATATATATTATTATATATATATAATATATATTAATAAACTCTATAATAAATCTCTTGTTAAATATACTTATATATATATTATTAATATATATATATATAATATATATATATATATATATATATATTATATATATATATATTATTTATATATATATATATATATATATATATACAAAAGATGCTTAAAGTTTGTTCAAATTTAAAAATAACTCACCATAAATGGGTCACTTCAGACTCAGTCCATCACTCTTCAGTGCCCTTAATGTGGACGAGTAGAAATTTATATTCTCCAGATCCTGGTCTTGCAGCTTGGTCTTTTTTTTTTTTTTTCTTCCTCATTTAACCTACGTACCACTCCAAGTTTGAGACTTTATTTTCTCCAGTATCCTGGTCTTGCAGCTTGGTACTTCCCCTCATTTAACTACGTACCACTCCGAGTTTGAAGTGACTCCTCCAGTATCCTGGTCTTGGCAGCTTGGTACTCCCCTCATTTAACCTACGTACCACTTCGAGTTTGAAGTGATTTCCTCCAAGTATCCTGGTCTTGGCAGCATGTGGAACTTCCCCTCATTTAACCTACGTACCAACTCCCGAGTTTTGAAGTGTTCCTCATGTATCCTGATTTTGGCAGCTTGGTACTCCCTCATTTAACTACCGTACCACTCCGAGTTTTGAAAGTGATTTCTCCAGTCTCCTGGTCTTGGCAGCTTGGTACTTTCCCCCTCATTTAACCTACGTACCCACTCCGAGTTTGAAGTGATTTCCTCCAGTATCCTGGTCTTAGGCAGCTTGGTACTTCCCCTCATTTACTACATACCACTCCGAGTTTGAAGTGATTTCCTCCAGTATCCTGGTCTTGGAAGCTTGGTACTTCCCCTCATTTAACCTACGTACAACTCCGAGTTTTATTTTCTCCAGTATCCTGGTCTTGGCAGCTTGGTACTTCCCTCCATTTAACCTACGTACCACTCCCGAGTTTGAAGTGAGGATGCAGGGCTGTTGGTCTTGGCAGCTTGGTACTTTCCTTCATTTAACCTACGTACCACTGTCCTTGTCACTCTAATCTTTCACGAGTTTGAAGTGATTCCTCCCTCCAGCTAATCCTGGTCTTGGCAGCTTGGTACTTCCCTCATTTAACCTACGTACCACTCGCACCACTCCGAGTTTGAAGTGATTTCCTCCCTCCAGTATCCTGGTCTGCAGCTTGGTACTTCCCTCATTTAACCCTACGTACCACTTCGAGTTTGAAGTGATTTCCTCCAGTATCCTGGTCTTTGGCAGCTTGGTACTTTCCCTCATTTAACCTACGTACCACCACTCCGAGTTTGAAGTGATTTCCTCCAGTATCCTGGTCTGGAGCTTGGTACTTCCCTCATTTAACCTACGTACCACCCGAGTTTGAAGTGATTTCCTCCAGTTCCTGCCCTTGGCAGCTTGGTACTTCCCCCTCATTTAACCTACGTACCACTCGAGTTTGAAGTGATTCCTACTCCAGTATCGGTCTTGGCAGCTTAGGTACTTCCCCTCATTTAACCTCGTACAACTCATTTCTGCAATATTACACTTTATTCCCTCCAGTATCCTGGTCTTGGCAGCTTTGGTACTTCCCCTCATTTAAACTACGTACCACTCCGAGTTTAAAGTTATTTCCTCCAGTATCTTGGTCTTGGCAGCTTGGTACTTCCCTCATTTAAACTCTCGTACACTCGAGTTTGAAGTGATTTCCCTTCTCAGTTATCTGGTTTGGCAGTCTGGTACTTCCCCTCATTTTAACCTACGTACACTCCGATTTTGAAGTGATTTCCTCCAGTATCCGGTGCAGCTTGGTACTATCCCCTCATTTACCTACGTACCACTCGAGTTTGAGTGATTCCTCCAGTATCCTGGTCTTTGCAGCTTGGTACTTCCCCTCATTTACCTAACGTACCACTTCTCCGAGTTTTGAAGGCATCTTCCTCAGTAATCCTGGTTTGGCAGCTTTGGGACTTCCCTCATTTAAACCTACGTACTCCCACTAGTTTTCGAGTTTGGAGTGATTCTCCCTCCAATATCCTGGTCTGCAGCTTGGTAACTCCCCATTACTACGTCACTCGAGTTTGGGAATGATTTCCCCTCCAGTAATCCTGGTCTTGGCAGCTTGGTACCTCCCCTCATTTAACCTACGTACCACTCCGAGTTTGAAGTGTTTCCCTCAGTATCCTGGTCTGGCCAGCTTGGTACTTCCCCTAATTTAACCTACGTACCACTCCGAGTTTGAAATGAGGATGCCAGTATCCTGGTTTTGGCAGCTTGGTACTTCCCCTCATTTAACCTAAACGTACCACTCCGAGTTTGAAGTGATTTCCTCCAGTATCCTGGTCTTGGCAGCTTGGTAAACTTCCCCATTTAACCTCCGTAACCATCCGAGTTTTGAAGTGATTTCCTTCCAGTATCCTGAGTCTTGGCAGCTTGGTATTCCCTCATTTCAACCTACGTACATTCCGAGTTGGAAGGGTGATTTTCTCCCTCCAGTTATCCTGGTCTTGGCAGCTTGGTATTTCCCCTCATTTAACCTACGACTCCGAGTTTGAAGTGATTTCCTCCAGTATCCTGGTCTTGGCAGCTTGGTACTTTCCTCATTCACCTACGTACCACTCCGAGTTTGAAGTGATTTCCTCCAGTATCCTGGTCTTGGCAGCTTGTACTTCCCCTCATTAACACTAACGTCCACTTGTCCGAGTTGAGTGAATTTCCTCCAGTAATCCTGGTCTTGGCAGCTTGGTACTTCCCCTCATTTAAACCTACGTATCCACTCTTGAAGTTTGCAGTGATTTCCTCCAGTATCCTGGTCTTGGCAGCTTAGTACTTCCCCTCATTTTACCTACGTACCACTCCGAGTTTGAAGTGATTCCTCCAGTTTCCTGGTCTTGGCAGCTTGGTACTTCCTCTCATTTAACCTACGTACCACTCCGAGTTTGATTATTTCCTCCAGTATCCTGGTCTTGGCAGCTTTGTACTTCCCCTCATTTAACCTACGTACCACTCCAATATTACACTTTTTTTCCTCCAGTATCCTGGTCTGGCAGCTTGGTTACTTCCCTCATTTAAACCTACGTACCCCTCTCGAGTTGTGAAGTGATTTTCCTCCAGTATCCTGGTTTTGGCAGCTTGGTACTTCCCTCATTTAACCTACGGTACCACTCCGAGTTTGAGTGAGTTTCCCCCCTCCGTATCCTGGTCTTTGGCAGCTTGGTACTTACTCTTTAAACCTACGTGTACCACTTGTCCGAGTTTGAAGTGATCTCTCAGTATCCTG
>JABUQX010094935.1:0-30825 GCA_015478945.1 Trachelipus rathkii
GATGTCTATGTTGTTAATCTCTTTATCCTGTGAACAAGTATACTGACAATCTGGGGGCCATAAGAAATGAAGGAACCATGTAGTAGTGCCGAACGGAATGTATTGTTAGATGTTTGCTAAAAGTGAAGTAAGATGAAATCGTTAACAGTGAAATTCTGGTGGAAATGAAGAAATGGTGATGTAGCGTTAAAGTAAAAAGAAGCGTGTTGAATTGTATCACAAGCAATAATCGATGAATGCTACCGCAAAAGAAGTGCTTGGAATTATATTAAGGAGGACAAAAAAAAAATAGTTCTAGAAATTCATACGTAGGTAGAAATACAACTTGGTCTATTGCATAGACTTTGAAGGTTAATAGGATGAATGGGGGCACTTACAAGGGAAGCCTTTCTGGATTACGTGAAAGCGGCGAAAGGTTGAAGAGATCTCGGATATAATGGTATACATGTCCTTATATAATTGAATAGGTTTGTATGGTAATGCTTCTTCTTGATATGATGAAGGTTCGAGAGGAGTGTGGGATAGAGACACTTCGAGGCATATTTCACAATACCAAGCTAATCTGAATGGGTGATATATTGTGATTGGGGAATGGTGTGGGTTTGTTGGCTTTGCAAGAAGGTATGGTATTTTTTGATGAGTTTTAGTAAGGAGTGACGGTTATATGGTAGAGTGAACTAAAGTTGAAGATAAAGGGAATATTTTGTGTATAAATGCTGCATATAGATTCTTAAATCATTTTACTGTAGTGAAACTGATAATAACTTTTTCAAGATACTGAGTTTAGTCAGATTTTGTTGGATTAAGTGATTGTTGTCAGCGGGGCTTGTTGTTATATATTTAGATAAAGTCGTTATATGCTTATGGGCTTATAGTTTCCAAGGGATTGGGGGTATGGATTGAGGCGCTAATATGACCCTTACTATTAAGGATTAGGTTGATTATATAATTGGGGAACTGTAAAATTATAGGGTATTAAGTTTTAATTAGGTTGTATGTTTTTTATGGATTATTTATTGCTGGTATTTTTGTGCGTAAGAGTGCGTCGAAGTGGCTTAGTGAATCTGAAGGATGATTGGGCGAAGACAAGGTGTCGTCTAGGTGGTATTATTGAGATGTTAGTTGATTCAAATCTTAGCATAAACAAATTGATTATTCTGAGAACACGTAGGTGAGGATAATTGTATTAGGTTTTATGGTATTTGTCATACAGTGACGCCCGACTAGTAGGAGGGAAAGGTTAGGATGGTGTTAGTGATATATAGGTGTTGTTGGTGGAGGCTTCTGAATGGAATCAATAGTATGTATGACGATAGTTGAGCGGTAAGAATATAATGGTGTTCCTATATTGGTGTTAGTTAATTGGTTTTAGGTTTATTAATCAGTTGGGAGTAATAGACAGAGGTTGTGTAGTCACCTTGGTTATTCGAAATTTGTACTATGGATGGGGTTTATGATTAACTTATTCGATGGTGGGGACTGGCTGGAAATGGTGGTTAGATGGTGGAGAGGAGAGATTAGAGTTAGGGTGCCCTAACTATTATATAGTCATCTGCTTAGGATGCATTTGTTTCTGTGGGGCGCAATCTGAAGTAGATGTTTGTGAGATTGGTAAGAGAATATTTTGGCAGGGTGTGAGATATGGGTCTCTTGAGATAGTAAACGTGGATAAGTAGTAAGTTCATGGTTTGTGTATGAGGACACTTCCTCTAGATTGTTTGATAAATTTTATGTTAGATGGTGAGCAGCTAGCACAAGTGTCTAGTAGTTCTATATTTAATATTTAGGGTATATATGTTATCTGCTCAGCCTTTCTTTCCTTCTCTCCTCCCTTTTGTGTTTTTGTGTTGTTTTTGATATTTGTCGGTTACTTTTTGTTTTTGTGGGTCGTATTGATAGAAAATGTTTATACATATACCACATTATATAATTTCGAAACTCAGTACACTCTGATTTTATCTTAGCTTGTTCGACCATCTAACTATAACTTTCTAACACTGAGAAGCTATTTTCTATCCACTTACGTTGTCTTTAGTTTACATGTTTCTTCACTCATCAAACCATATACCTTACTCTTATCCACGTACTTTCCAAGTCCAACCCCTCCGTATATCACACCCTGGCCTTCAACATTTTCTCTTCCTTTTGTCCTCATTTTCCTTCGTCATATAATTTTCTTTTTCATTCTTTCGTTTCTCACACAGAACCAATCATCCGCATATACATAGCGGTTAGGGCACCCCTTCTCTTTACTTTCATCTCCATTCTCCAGCCATTCTGAACACCATTTCATGCATCCCCACGGCGAGTTGTCTTTTCATCATACGCCCATTCTCATTATACGTAAATTGAAGGATAAACCAAGATTGACATAACACAACCGTCTTACTCCGCTCTATTAATCCTAAAACCAATCACCATTGACACCAATTTATTCTTACATCTCACGCTTGTTCACCTATCGGTCATACCATACTTTTGATTCTTCCATTTCATTATAGCCTACCACCTAACAACCATATATCACTATAACTGCCATAACGCTTCCCCTATAATTAACTCTATCGTGCGCCTGTTGCATAATCCAATAAAACCTAAATTACAATCTTAGTTGCTTCTTCTCTCCCGTCATTTTTCTCGAATTCATTGGTTTCATATTTTTGTTTAAAGATTTGATCCACAACTATGCCTCTACCAACTTCCTAAGACGCACCCTTGTTCGTTCACCATATCAGTCCTTTCCAGTCACTCGAGCGCACCTCCTTTCGACAAAATTATCAGCATTAACCTTCCCCTGACATCACTCAGATAACTATGTCCTCCTTATAATTTCGTACAGGGTTCCCTCTTTTTACTTCCCTTACCCTTTATATAGGGGGTACTATTACAACGCTCTTCCTCCAATCCCTTGGAACTATCCCCTCTATAAACGCTTTATTACACCAGTTCCAAAATAGGCTCAATTCACATCTCGCCTCCGTTCCTTTATCATTTCACTAGTAATGTTTATTCTATACCTGCAGATTTCTTATTCTTCAACTGTTTTCACTCTACCCATTACCTCCTCCTCTCTAATCCTCATCTCAAAAATCCCTATTCCTTTCTTGCACCATCAACCCACACACATTCATCACTATCACCTCTTCATTACTTGTTAATATTGTCACATTCACTATCGAAGTGTTCTTTCCACCCCCTCACACCTACTTCATCAGTTACAAAAGCACACTCCCATTATTCTAATTATTCTAAGCAGATTCCCTATTTTGATTCTTAACCTTTTCTTTCGTTCTTCCTTTCCAGTAAGAGCTTATCCTATTCCGCTTGTAAGTCGCCTCATTCATCTTCCCTTCCTAATACACTGTGCATTTTACCTCTTCTTGTTTTGTTGGTGGGGCCTCTTTACGTAGTACAACCTCTTAGTATTTCTTTTTTTTCCTCCTTTATATAATTCCAAGACTCTTTCTTTTGATGTTCTCCCTTCATTTGCTTTTAGACATTGAGTCAGACCCACGTTCTCTTTTTGTAACCTTATAACGCTTACATCACCTTCTTCATTCCACCATTCACTGTTAACTTCTTACTTCCTACTTTAGCCAACATTCTCCACATACTTCCTTGCACTACTAACATAGTTGCTTCCTTCATTTGCCCTCCCAGAATTTGTGTTTCAGTATCAACTTGATTCACATTCAACCGTTTTTACTAGCGAGCGACTCTATATCATACATTACCGTTATTCTTGCTCACTCTAACTCTCCACTCTTTAATTTTCCTACTTCTTTCGTTATCCCTTTTTCTCCATCCGGCCCCCCGTGTGTGTGTGACATCTTAGGAACAAACATATGATACCGATAATCCCTTTCCTAAACCTCTCACTGATTTAACATCCACACTACCTTCATATACATCTCCTTCTTTCACCAACACTTCAATGTCAATTTCATACTTTTCACTTCGATACTCTACCATTACTACCTACACCAACTCTAGCTATCTTATGGAACTCGTGTTGTAAATGAAAGTTTTACTGACCACAACCTCTGTCTCTTCTTCACGATATCACATTCACCTCTCCTATCATTACTCATTTTCTCCGCCACCTCAAACTCACCTAGTAGCTAACCATCCCTTTTTTGATCATCTATCCAAGCATTCAAGTCGCCCAACACTACAATCTAAGCTCCATACTCAACCCCATCCATAACATCATTCAGATTATCCCCAAAAAATTTCTTACTAATAATATAATATTATCATATATTATATATATATATGATTTTTAGATTAATATTTACATTTATCTATTATTTATATAATTTATATCATATTATATAGCATCATTCGAATATCATAATTTATGCTATTTAATCGTTTTTGTTAATTAGTTTCATTTATTAATTTTTTGTTAGGAACATTAACAGAAGGTAATTTTTTCTATTTACATTCGAGCTGTCTTTTATGGCCATTTTCCATCCCTAATAATACACATGTTTTTCATTCTTTTGAGTATTTTCATTTCTTGAATAGTGGCCAATGTTCCAAATATGGTTTCATTTTGTTCAATTATATGCAATAGTGGAAAGGTACAATCTACGACTCACTTCCTCTCAAGGCCTACAGAAGATAACATAACAAGTGTCGTATCATTAAAAAAAAGCAGCAGTCCTGAACTTATGGCCGTTAATGGTGAGTTTAATATATAATATCTTATAATATTAATAAAAAAATAATAATATAATAACTATTAATAATAATAATAATAATAATAATAATAATAATAATAATAATAATTATATTAATATTAATTCATATTATATAGTAATAAAAATAATAATAATAATATAATAATAAAAATAACTGTGAATATATTGTTTATATATTGTTTTTTTTACGTGTAATATATTATACATATTTGTATTTATCTGTATTCTTAACGATGTTAAATTAAGTTGTAATTTTGTTCTGGAAACTTGATATTAAAGAAAACTATTATTAACTGTCACTAATATTTCTGCAATTTCGAATTCTATATGATTTATCATTTGGTCCATCAGCCCATTGATATCATTCTCATCATAACATTCTTCCTTGAAGTTCCAACCGCATTCGTAACTTCTTGTAACATGATTTTTTTATTAATGGCGAGCTCGAAAATAATAGGTATTTTTCATCAATAAATATATAATTTTCAAAGTGAGAATTAGCTCACTTTATATTATTCTATATCACTGTTGTTTCCAGTTAAAATATTAGGGATGGGAAAAAAAATATTCAGAGATGTTCTGTGTCCAGAGCCTTATCCTTCGTGAGGAAAGAAAAAAATATATATATTGAGAGAGTTTTTACGACGAAAGAAAAAAAATATATTGGAGCATGATGAGTGTAAAAATAATCTATCTCAGAGATGAAAAAGATATATATCTTGAGAGAGAAGAAAAAATATATGGTTTGAGAAAGATGAGGAGAGGAGAGAAGAGAGAGAGAGAGAGAGAGAAAGCAGACTTTTGTTTAAAGTGACTGTCAACTAAAGATTTGAGAGAGATGTTTGAGGAGAGAGGATGTGAATGAAGAGATGAGAGAGAGATGAGAGAGAGAGAGGTACAAGGATGATAAAACCCTAGATTTTGTCTCTAGTTTTTCTTGGACTTTGCCTTATATTTACTTTCATTTGAACATTATTTTAAGGCGTGTGTTAATCATATATCAAAACTGGAAAGGAAAATTGACGTATTAAACTCCTAATAGTCAAAATTAACTGCTTACTCTGCACTAAATTTAAAATTTACGTTGATGTAAAGAGGCGAAGAAGGAATATAAAGTTGAATATTTCTTCGCCCTTCTTTTTTGATATATGGAACAATATAAGTTTCATGAGGCCATTTCGCTCTATATTAAATCGACTTTTAATTAATAATATATAATTAATATATAATTTTATTATAATTATATAAATTAAATAAATTACTTTATATAATATTATAAATAATTATAACTAATAAATATTTATAATTAATTGATAATCCCATTGGTGGTATAGAATAAGCCAAAAGACACTACCTAAATGTCTATAGATGTTGAGAAGGGAGTTTCCTAGCAAGCCATAGCCAATTAAAAGGCCGACACTCCCTGATAACGGCATTCAAAATTGTTCAAGTCAGAGATAGTTATGAAAATAGAATATAATAGAAGAGTACGTTTCAGACTTAGAACCAGTGTAGAAGGTACATGTAAGATTTGACATAGCAAAAGCGAGAGGTTAGAGAAGAGTATAGAGATAGGAAATGAGACTACTGTAAGAAGAGGCAGTACTCACGAACATTCTTCTAAAAAGTATTGGAGGAGAAATATGATTTGAAGAGAAGTCATATAGAATAATATCTGATGTAATAAATTCGAGAGTAAAGAAGAAGATTGAATTCAATCAATTGAAAGGTGATATAATAAACCCTGGAGAGAGCTAGATAAGAAAGTAGTAGTAGTTAATAAGATGAAAACTTTAGATTCCAACCATTTTCCAAGATAGAGACCAGTTATATGAACGACCCGGAAAAGGTAAAATCAAGAAGAGAAGGGCCAGATAAGAGACAAAGACTATAGTAAAACGACCAGGAAAGGAAAATCTCAGAGATAAGGACCGAAAGGACCAGAGAAAGACAAGCTTAAGAAACGACACGAGGAAAGGAATAATAAGAATGAAGGACAGAATAAGGAGTATAGACGACCTAGGATAAGGAAATCAGAGAGAAGGAAAAATAGTATAAGGACAGTGAGAAGGAACAGCTATAATGAACGACACCGGAAAGAGAATGAAATCAGAGGAAGGACAGTAAGGACAACTTATAGATAGACCAGAGGTAAAGGAACTCAAAGTGAGCAAGGTACAGAGAGGACAGGCATAGACGACCGAGAATAAAGGAAATTCAGAGGGAAGGATTCAGATAAAGGACAGCTATAATTAAATTAGAACGAACTAAAAAGGTGAAATCGAGAAGATAGGTGACATAAAGATTATAAGCGACAGAGAAAGCATGCTATAGAACGACACTGGAAACCGAGATGAAGGACAAATGGATAAGGACAGCTATAAAGTGAAGACCGAAAGGAAATCAGAGAGAAGGACAGAGAAGAGACAGATATAGAACTACACGAATAGTAGAAACCACCCTGAATGTGTGATGGCACACACCACCTATACAAGCGAATGCACCCCTATATTATGAAGATAAGCAACTGGGTGACGTGATAGAGAGTCCTATGAACGGTCGTCTCAAGAACACGCAACCTCTTATCCGCAATTGTTTAGATAAGAAGAGGTACGTGATCACTTTCATTGCTGTCAAAGAGCAAAAAAAAACCCAAATTATGGAGGAGAGTATTGTAGGTTTTCGAAGTTATGTGACAGATTATATCAGTGAAATAGTAAAGATTGAGGAATCTGAATTTATCAATTATTGTAAACTATAATAGCACTGTTACTTTAAATATACTCTACAGTATAAAAATTCTAGAAAGATATTGTAGGTATTAGATCTGAGACTTCCACTCTAATGCCACCCTCCTAGGTGACTAATGTTTGTATGGAGGGAGGGAGGGATGATATGATGGTAGAGAGGTATAGAGGTAGGTAAGAGGTATATGAGTGGTGAGATGGAGAAGGACGGTCTATCATAATAATAGAAAGATATATGAAGTGAAGGAAGTCTACGGCATATAAGAGAGCTATTAAGTTTGAATAAGAAATAGAGAAAAGTCATTAATTAAATAATAGACAATAAGAAGTTGGTGTTGAGTTAAGAACCTCTGTAACTACCACTAATTTAGATTTAAAGGATGAACGGTGACCGTTTAGAGCACCTGCTATATAACGACCTAAAAGTAAATCAGAGAGATAGTATCACAAAAACGACAGAAAAGAAGGACAGCCATAGAAAGCCTGGAAAGGATATCAGAGAGAAGGTCTGATAAGGACAGAAAAGGACAGCTATGAACGACCGGAAAGGGAATCTAGAGAAAATGGATCATAATTTTAAGGAAGCTAATAGAACGACGCGGGCGGGGAAATATCACGATATAAATGGACAGAGTAAGGACAGGATAATATATCAAGGAGAAGGAAAGCTATAGAAAACGACCGCGATAGGAAATCAGAGAGAAAGACAGCTAAGGACAGAGAAGGATACTATAGAACGACCGGAAAGGAAATCAGAGAGGCAGATAAGGACAGATAAGGACAGCTATAAAACAACCGGAAAGGAAATCAGAGAGGAACATCGATAAAGGACAGTGCCAAGAAAGACCAGGAAACGGGAAATCAGAAGAGACGGACAGATAATTACTAGATAAGAGGAAGATATGAACACATAAATAAAAGAGAGAACGGAACCAGGAAAGGAAACGATAGAGAGAAGGATAGATACTCTATAAAAGGGAAGTTTATTTAATAAGCTTTGTTCTCAAGACTATAAATACGAAAGGCTCGATTATGTCTCAAAATACACAGCGATAGAATACTACACGTGAGATAGACACGCCACCACACATCACCCAACCCCAGATAACATGACAAGCGAAGAGAAAGAAGATTATCCCAGTAGAGTGATTCTTACGATAAGCAATACTGTGTGATGCAGCAAATAAGTATTAGAAACCGATATATGAAGGTGTTTCACAAACCTCTCGCCAGTCCTAAGGAGAGATTCGACAGCAACTTTAAGAAAACGCCTCAGATATTCGCGCGATAAAAAACCACCAGAAGCTTGACCGATACATATAGCTTCGGAGAAACGCAGATTTCAGGAAAAACGAGAGCGCTTCAAAGTAGAAGACCAGACTTATGATAGTATTACCCCACTGGAACCGGGGCATAGATCAAAGAACGTGTATCTGAAGCCTATATACACTGAAAGGAAACTTCAGGACCGTCACGCCCTTATATTGTGTTAATCACTCAGAGAGAGGCGGAAATGACGTATCTAAAGAAATTTAACAATTATATATTTGGAATATAATTGAAGTTTGAGTGGAGAGTGGAGACTGGAGAAATACGCTCCGAATCGAAGGTGTGAACTAGAGGCAAAGGTTTGAGCAAAGAGTTCAGCTTATACGGAAGGTAAAATGCAGTCGTAGTGAGCCGGGTAATGAGATTCAGAGAAGAGAATGAGGAAAAAAAAGAGTGGTTAGCATTTATTCTAGTCTAAATAAACTAGGATAATTTTCATGAAGTGCTAGCATTCCTGGGCGAAAAGCACGAAACATATACAGTTAAGCAATGTGCGTGTAGCGTGAGAGATGAGAGAGGAAAGAATAACGGAATGGTACACCCTATGTTAGCAGAAGATTAATCTCTGTAAGCGTCATCAGCACAATCTGATGGACACCTCTCACGGTAGCAGTAGTCATTCCATGGGAATTCAAAAAAAGTACGACCCCAAGTCTAGCCATCCCAGCAGCAAAACCGAAATACCAAAACGTTTCCTTACCATAGTCGGGGGTCTTTCCGGTTTAAGACTTGGAGAGAAAGAAAGGAAACGGAGATTGAAGGATCCACACCACACTCATAGAGGAAATGTTTAAAAGAATAGTAAAGGAGAAGATATAGCCCATGAAAAAGTTCTAGAAAATTGGTTCATCTCAAAGACGATGCAAGGGATACAATAGGTATAAGCTCCACCAACGTAACGAGAGTTTCATTATGAAATAGAAATGTGGTAAGCATGTTCACCAACTGTGTCTTGAGAATTAGAGGAAAGCCATTGGTGGTGGTGAACGTTGATACCACCAATAATGATAATTTTAGAGAAAGGTGAAGATGAGAAGACAGATATACAGAACAAATGAATTTGGAAGTAGATTTCGAAATCGAAATCGAAATCAAAATCAAAATCAACTTCAAAATCAAAATCAAATTAAATAAATAAAAAAATAATAATAATAATAATAATTATTTTAAATAATATAATACGATAATATAATAATTATTAAATAATAAACATAATAATAATAATAATAATAAGATAATAATAATGAAATAATAATTAATAATACATAAAATAATTATTAGGTAGAATAAGAGGAGAGAGAGAGAGAGAAGGAGAGAGTAATGGAAATGCTAAAGTGAGAGTGAGTGAGAGTGAGAGTTTGTCTTCCTAATAATGAATTTTGTTCTTATCCTAATCGTTACTAATTATATTATATAATAGAAAATAATAATAATAATAAAATATATTGATAATAATATTCAATAATATATAATAATAATATATAATAATAATAATAATTTTATTTAAAATATACCTGACGTAACTTAAGAAAACCAAATTTGATTAAGGCCTGAGAAAGTTTGGAGTATATAATGAGTATAGAACAATAATATAACTGCATGATACTAAGAATAATCATGAAAAAATATGAAATGCAATCCATTTGGCATTATATTTTATCCTCTGCATTGTTTATTATCCAAATAGGTTACTTATATATGATGAAGGATAGAATATCCATTACTTATTAGTATGAATGAGGAAATTTAATTTAAGGTTTCTATGGAATAATATGACAAGTAATAATATTAATGTGTAACTCTTCCTAATATATCAAAAATAGATACAAACGTATATATTTATTATATTTTTATAGTATGACACTATATATGTTATATATAATATATTTATTTATTATTATTTTTTTTATTTATTTTATTTTATTTTAATTTATTTTTTTATTTATTTATTAATATATATCATTATTATATTTTACTTTATATTTTATTTTATATATATTAGATATAATATAATACGTATATATATATAATCGTATAATAATATAAATATAATATATATTATATATATATTATATTAATATTAGGATTATCATATAGTGTATGATATATATAATAGTATATAATATATAGAGTAATAAGTTAATAGAACATATAATATAATAGTATGAATTCAATTTAGTATATCGGTAAATATACTATATTAAGATAAGTAAATATAGTATATTTTACTATTACTATATAAAATATATATATAATATATATAGAGTATCACGTATATATATATATATATATATTATATATATTTATAGTTCATAGAGATACCCTGCAAAATTTGATATAGTCAAATAAATTATTAAGCAATATAGGTTATATAGTAATATATATATATATATATATATATATTATAAAATATATAGTATATATATATTTACTATATTATATAGTGATATATATTATATGATATATATAATATAAATATATATAGTAATAATAGTATATAATATAATATATATTGAGTAATACTTATTAAATATTATTGATAAAAATAATTATAATGGTGAATAATATATCCTCATACGATTACAGATATCATATATAATGATATGGGTGCGTGGGTTAACTATAATATAGTATACATACCTAGTATATCATTCTCTATAATTATTTGATAAATTATTCTATAATATATCACGTACTTATAATATATGCATCATGTAGATGAATATAACGAGCGCGTGAGTTAAAGGTATGGATGATAATAATATATAGTAGCAGCACTGGATGATAAACTATCAGAGATATAAAAATCGTATCTGCCTCATTGCAAATAATAAATTCACATTCATTGTAACCATATTTATATTTGTTATATTGGACACGGAAATAACAGAATATAGTTTAACTATAAAGCTACCAGGAGCGAATCTAAATAACAAACTTTTAAAGAGCACGCGAACAACGAAACTTATATTTAAGCGTATAGAGTAGATTGATAAATCATCTAAATATATTAGCCATGAAAAAATTCCACCAGACTATAGAGTAATAGAGCTTCAACTGTGGTAACAGGCCTGACGTAATGACTGCCCATTTATGTGTATCGGAGGACGAGAGAAGACGCGACAACGGCAGAGAGACCGGAGGTGGGATAGCAGGAGTGGACGTATTGATAACACATATAAGGGAGTAATTTTATATACTTTGAAAGTCTCTCAAATTGCAATTACAGCAATTAAATGTGCTCTTTTACTATATTTTTTTTTTTAATGTAAAAAATAACTTGATTTTTTTTTTCTCTCATTAGTTTATTTATCTGTGTATATAAATAAATTCCTCGTATTTGGCACCGGGCGAGCTCGGGTATTGATTTATTATACTTCCAGATATATATTTGACACAAACCAGAATATACTTATCTCACGCTAAGGTATAACTGTCCATAACTATTATTTATATTTTCTCAACTTATGTGACCAATATATATCCATTTAACAAATGAGCTAACTAATCTGAGCTTTATATCTCTTTTACACAATACGGAAAATTATTAACTCATTTTACAGCCATCTGATTTCTAATTCACCATCACTAATAATTACTTAACTATTATTCATTATCATTCATTATCAGTTTTCTATTTTTATTTTACCAATTTCGTATTTCTGTGCATAACAATTTTATCTCTTGATTCTATCTATTATCTTATTTCCTTACCACTTTCCAAAATCAATATGATCTGCTATTAGAATCTGATAATTACCATCTCTGAGAGCGAGTGACATTATTAATTTCTAATTTTAATATTTTTACATTCTCCATTATCTTTATTCTTATTTTATTATTTACTATCTGTTCCACTCATGCTACTTACTTATTTTAAGCTTTCATATACACATTAAAACTCTTATATACAACATCATCATCTCTAAAACAATCAAGAGGCACTCAGGTCGGTCGGCATAAAGAAAACCTCACACTTGTCCTCAAAAATTATATAGTTCCCAAAAACCCTGCTCATCAGAAATCTCTTAAGACCTCACAATATTATAATTTCTCGAAGACAGCATTAGTTACTCTACTCACTCTATTAACTTAAACTTCATATAACCGGAAATTGAAATAGGTAATATTTTAGACCACATCGATTTAGACACAAGGTATTACAATCAATTATCCACTCTATGTATAAGACACTATTGCATAGACTCAGAGATGATCTAGTGACTCCCTTGCGAGTTCCTATCAATTATTATACACCTTTTCAAACTATGCACACACACATCCAACTCATGTACTCCTACCCATCTTAAACTCACTTAAATACTAACTCTACTACTCAGCTGCAATCAATCCAGTCACCTTTTATCATACATCTCTATTCTATTTATATCCTAATATAATAGAACATTATTTCACCACAAGCTGCTCAACACTTACTTAAAATAAAATTCAAAACTAAAATCATGTTCTCAAAACACAACTCAAATAACGTAATTTCAACTTAGAGGAAATAAATTTTATCCGATTTTGAGAATTTTTTTCGGAATGACTTTTTGTCAATACCCCATTACCGTTGTTACACTATCAGAACTCAGCTGATTACTCAAAGTATCTCCATCTACAATTATCCTTCATAGTCAACTCACTTATTCACATTGAATTCACTGATCACATCACAACCAAATCAAAATCAGATCATCATATATAATTGGGAAGGTGAAATGAGGCTACTCAACTTGCGATTTGTTCTCCGTCTAATCTCTCAATCATTTCTGAAACATCATCCTACTTGTCGACGTATATATACGTAATATATATACATATTATGTGACGCGCACGAAGAGTAGAGTGAGTTCTGGATCAATAACGCCATCTCATATACAACATGAATTGGTAACAACGGAAATCCTAAAGATATGCCTCGAGCGTTCACAGTCAGTTTTAATTAATTAAAATGAAATAAATATTCGTACCTACAAATATTCAAATATTTTAAAATTACTAATATTTTATTTCATTTATAACATATACCACGCTTTTATATAAAAGAGTAAACTCAAAAATATACTAAAAAATATGATAATACTTTTGAGAAATTCCACGATACAGAGAAGGAGGAGGTGACACGACGAGCCAGTGGAGAAAACACAGCATTCATAATCACTTTAGACAATAGCCATATAGTACGTAGCCTTTCACCTATTTAATACTATCTAATGTAGATAGTTGCATAAATTTACCAATAAATATAAACTACGTATATCAATTTAAAATTCTGTCTACCATTTACCTCTATTTTCCCCAAATCATAGGGTTAGTTTATTCAGATGATGAATAAAGTATTATTGACACGCACACATCTACTCTATGGACCCTTTCTAATTATAAATTGCAAACACTTGTACTTTAGATATCCAAATTAGTAACCTTTCAGATAGCTCACACAGCTAGACCATCTCTTTCGACCAAAATACCATAGAGCTTATAATACACTCATTTCAGTAGCAAAAACTTATACTATTCCACCCTGAAGTAATTAACCTGTCATCATACAGTATTATCCAGAGATATAGCGCCGTATGATACCCTTTATATATAGGATATACTAAATATTGACTTCTCTTCTATCACAATTATTTCCTCAGTGACTATATATTCATGCTCGCATAAAAACTGAACTCAGTACTAAATATAATATATCACAAACATTCACTAAATATCCAATTCAATTCACCAACTTGCATGTATATACTCCTCATATATTATTATAATAATATATATATATAATATATATATATAATATATTAATATATATATTATTAATTAAATATATATATATATAAAGAATGGGGGCGCCTTAAATACAGTGTACATTTAATTTATATTTCCGGGGTTGGGTGTTGTCTATATATTAATAATATATATATTAAATAAATATATATAATATGATTAGTATAATATAATATATATTAATATATAGAGAAGATAGAGAGAGAGAGAATAGAGAGAGAGGAGAGGAAAAGAGAGAATTTTATATATATATATAGCTTTAACATTCGAATAAATTAGGAAATTTATAATTTATATAATACAATTTAATATAATATATATAATAAATAGAAGATAAGAAGCTCACAGAATTGAGCGCCTTTAGAAATAGAACTCTATTGATAACCTCGTAGCTAACATAGCATGAAACACCCTATATTTTTGAGCGCGAAAACCATTATCTCAGCTGCAATCATGCAATAGGTGACACTTAGTGTCAATATCGTGCTGCAAACATACTTTAATAATCTCATTGGGAATTAGATATATTTATAATAACATGCAGATTAACCTGTAACTACTATTACTAGATATAACTAAAAGATTAATCCGTTAATTGTTGCTCTCATGAGCCAAAATGATGATTATTGAAAACTATGCTTTAGTAATGTCCTTTTGCCCTTTCCATCCAAACCATCCATACCCCTATCCAAAATTCCCTGTTCTTAAAATATGCATGTTACGAGAACAACACTTCAGTCAAAGACCTGCCATCTTATGGACAATAAATAATTATCCTTTACTACAAAAATTATATTTAACATTTAACTATATAAACTGTAATAATTGAAATGTTATTTTTATAGTTTCTTGCGAGTTTTATTCTATAAATTTTACTTAATTATAGTTACCCCTGGTCATTCCAGTCCATTAGCTCTATAAACACTTACTGAAATGAATTTATTTATGGTGTCATGGTATTATATATAAGATTTATGGTATATAATATTTTAGTATGACTATTGTATACATATTCCCTATTCTAGAGAAAATTCAGCTTTCTTACAGAACATTACCTATACACTCCTCTAATCTCATTACCTTGAAGCATGCTAACCATAAAAAAAAATAGTATAACACGGTAAGAAAACTATCTATGGACACTTGTCTAGAATTACACTCCAGTTGCGCACATATCCTCCGAGCATATCTAAGTCTTGGGACCGTTATAAAAGTCTCGCAAACATATATGTCAACACCTAACGAACGACATATTTATATTCAGGCCTAAACATAGCATATATTTATTATTATCGCGCAGTTTTATTACACTTTATATACACTAATCCACTAATGCATGCACACCACTTTGATACACACACAAACATTAGACATATTTCGCCTATGCTAGTTACTAGCTCAGCATCTTATTAAGCTTATTCTCTGCTCTCTTCAAAAAGGGATAATATACATAGGAGATTTGAGTGGCTCACTTTCTAATATATTAACCTGATATAACCTTATCTAAAGTTCTTTGTATCAATAAGAATCTTAGGTTAATTATTTATCCAGAGGAAAAATAGGATTACAAGGATTTTTAAAATCATATCTAACAAAATAATATAAAAGAAATATAGTGCCAGTCATTCAGTTGTCAAGGATCCATTGGGTAGCGGCGTCGTACTAAGGCACATTCCTTAATGAACCAAACTGATATATATATATATGATATATAGTATAAGTATATATATAGTATATTATATATCATATATATATATATATATATATATATAATATAGTATTATTATATATATAATATTATATTTATATAATCATATAAGTATATATATAATATATATGCATATATATATATTACAAATTTTTTAGAACTTGAGAGAATCTTAATGATTTCTATGTAATTTCTTTATAGAAGTTTGATTTAACTAGATATTGGCAAATTGATTTAAGCGATTTATTATTTTGTAGAGAATTGATTAAACTTTTTTAAAGATTTAAAAATTAAATATTAAAAAAATATATTTATTGTTTGTAATGTTTTTTTTAATATTTTGAACTCTACGACTAATAGGAACATATGAGATAAGAATAATAATACAGGGGTGAATAATAATTAATAGAGGGCCATAATAATTATAAAGAGACTTAACTAGAGTTAGAATAAAGATAAAGAATAATGGTAATAGATAAAGATAAAAATAATAATAATAATAATGATAATAATAATGAATAATATATCAATGAATAATAATAATAACAATGAATACATAATAATATAAAATAAGTATAATAATAAATATATATATAATAAGTAAGTAATAATAAAATAATAATAAATAATAATCAATATATCAAAATCAAAATCAAAAAATATTTATTCAAAATAAGTTACAGATTTTCATCCTTTAACAGGAGTAACACACAATATTTATAAGAATTACACGTCTTCAATAAGTCCAGGATAAATTTTAGGAATGCAAGTTGGTCCCGCCTAAGGTCTGGAAATGGGTCTAGCTAAGTTGCGGGGGGGAACGACAGTGTTGTTCCTTTGAGGTCCTCCGAAGTACCAATACAATTCATGTTCTTATATATTTCAGTCAATGTTAACGTATACAGTTATATTTTGTAGCGATTCACAGTAAGCTGATGCCGTCTTCCTTTCGAACTAGTAGGATCTTTAATTGGTCAGTTGAAAGATTTAGGGCATAAGGAATAATTGGGGTAGGAGTGATAAGCAATAGATGATAGAGTTAATAACCGTATTGACTATCCCGGGAGTCAAGACTGTAAGTACAATTAGTTTCTTTTTATTAATTTATGTTTATATACGTCAAGTAATATTTGGCTGTTACGGAAGAGATAATAATAATAATAGTAATAATAGATAAGATTAATAATAATAATAATGAGATAATATAATAATAAAATAATAATAATAATACTGTTAATAAAAAAGAAGAGGGGTAAATAATAATAATAATAATAATAATCATATAATGTGAAATAAGGAATAATAAATAATATAATAAAATAAAATTAATAATATAGTAATAATAATAATAATGATAAGTGAATAGGGATAATAAATTAATAAATAAATAAATGATACAATAATAATAATATAATAAAATGAATAATATAATAATAGTAATATGTTTAATACAACAATAATAATAATAATACTAATAATTAATAATAGTGGAAAATATTAATAATAGTAATGAATAAGGTTAATTATAATTAATAATAAGTAATAATTCAATAATAAAGATAGATAAATAAATACATTAACTAATAATAAAAATATAATAATAATAATAATATAATAATAATATAACAAGTAATAATTTTATATAATCTGATAAATAATAATGAATAAGAAATAAAGAGAATAATAAGAATAATAATACAACAGAAAATAAACATAAGTACAACATTAATATATATATAATAGATTAATAATAATAGTAATCAATAATAATAAAGAATTATAAATTAATAATGAATTAATATAATAATAATAATAATAATAATAAGAGTAATTATCATAAAAGATATTAATACCTAGTGACTATCGCGATCAATATTTTGGGAGTAGGTAACGTATAAGTTTGATCTTATTAATGATACGAATATTTTAGTTTCATATAATATAATAATAAATAAATATAATATAATAATAAATAAAATAAGATAATAATATAATAATATATACATAATACTAAATAATAATAATAATGATATTAATTCATAATAATAATAAAAAAGATAATAATAATAATAAAAAAATTAATAATAATGAATAAAATATAATAAATAATAATAATAATAGATAATGAATAATAATATTAATAATAATTATAATAATATGATAAAATAACAATAGCAATAACATAAAATAATAATAATATGAATAATAATAAATGCAAAATAAATAATAATAATAGAAGTAATAATAATAATCAATAAAATAATAATGATAATAATAATAATAATAATGAAAACGAAAAGAAAGAAAAAAGAAAAGAATAAGAAGAAAGAAATGTATAATAATAATGAATAATAATATAATTAATAATAAATAATAATAATAATAATAATAATGATAATAATAATGAATTAAATAAATAATAATAAATATAATCAATAATATAAGTAGAGTGAACGTAATATTCTCAAGCGACCAAATTCCTTTTGGATTTTTTGGTTTAGGACTTGTTTTCTTTTAGCCTTTTTTATCGTTAAAGAATTGAGAAATATACCCTGGGTCAGTAACTCACGATGTATTCCAACTTGTTCAAGGTGTGAGTTAATAATGAATAAATAAAAATAAATAATTATAATATATAATAATAATGAATATAATACTAATTGAATAATAATAATAATTAGTAAAAAATAATAATAATAATAATAATAATAATTAATAATAGATAATAATAAAGAGGGGGAGATAATAATTTGTAAATCAATAAAATATAATAAAAGAATAATAAGAATAGGTATATATAATAATAATATATTAATAATGAAGTAGAAAAAAATTTGATATTCAAATATAATATAATAATAATAGATTAACACAAGTATAATAATAGATAGATAATAATAATAATAGTTATGAATAATTAATAATAATAATAATAATAAAACGAATAAAATATATAAAAATTATATATGAATTATATAATATATTGATAATATATAAAATACAGACTACAATCACAATTATTATCGATACGACAATTTGCAACTAATTAAACTAATTTCAAGTATATTCGGGAATCATAAAAGGAAAATAGAATTAAATATAATAAGAAAAGAGAATTAAATAATAATAATATATAACTGCAAGGAATGGAAATAAGTAATAATAATAATAATAAAAAGAAATAATAATATAGAAATAAAATAGATATAAAATAATGAATAATAATAATTATTAATAAATAATAATAATAATAATCAATACAGGTTATTTTAGTGCAAATAATTATTAGGAGTTTGAAATAGGGATACACTGATAGTTAATGAGAACTATAATAATGAATGTAATAATAATAATAGTATAATTAATAATATAGTAAATAATAATAATAATAAAGATTAATCATGAAATAAAAATAATGAAAAAATAATGACGATAATAGATAAATTAGTACTTAATCAGGTATAACGTTTTTTTTACCTTGTAAATGTAAAATGCTTATTTAAGGATTCTTCATTTTTTTAAATTATGCGGTACATGTCGTTGTAAAGTTAGCACCTTTATAGCTAGGCTCGTCTTGTCCTAGCGTTTTGTTCTAAATCTAAATAAAGGGGGGTATTGATATGTGAAACTATTCGTAGTGCTCTACTTCTTCGAATTTGATTATTTTGATAATTAAGATAATGCAATAGTTTACAGGCTGTGTTTTCTTTATTTGTCTCACTAAAATATTCGCCTGTTTTTTCTTTTTTCCGTTTAAAAGGTATAGCTTTAACAGATCTTTCTGAGGGAGGGATGCAAGATTTTCTAAAGTTGTGTAAAGTAAGTGGTTGCTTGTATGGATGCGAGTAGAAGCTGTACAAAGCCGGGCTTAGGACGTCGATAGAGAATCGTTTTATGCGATACGTTATAGGGGAGCGGTGAATTGGGAGGACTGCATTATTTGCTATGGCCGTATAAGCTCCGGTTGGGAGACAATAAGTAGTAACAGTGGAGTGCAATATGAGCGAGTTATATAATGCTTTTCAGTATTATAGTGAAAGGAAGTAGTTTTGCTATTTGAAAAACTGTATATTTTGGGACAAGGATGTAAAGGCAGTAGATTAACATGTACTTTTGGCTAGTGTTACTCACTAACTGTTTGAATATGGTCTTTTAAAATGTTAAGTTTTCATACTAGACGGGAAAGAAGAGAAGCTGTTATAAGATCTACACTTTTCCGTTCACACTCCTGTTTATGGTTATGTTGAAATCAGTTATAAGTTTTATTGCTAATAAGAAGGTATGGCGTTTTTTGTAAATTTAATGGTAAGTTTGTTATAATCGATCAATGTTGCAATCTTATTTCAATTTGATCTAGTCGTGTTTGGTCTCTCGTGATAGGATGTTTGCGTATCTTAATCAATCTTAGTTATATTGACATGGTCAATCTAATGGCAGAAAGCAACCCAATAGCAAGGATTCGTGTGAAGTTAAATATTGTCATTAGTATAGAGAAGAGTAAAATTAAGGCCAAGTAAGAGTTTCTTGTGGAGACCAACCACAACTAGTTTGCCAGTTTACTTGGCCTCGCGAGCGTAATTGCTCACCCAATTGAATATATCTATATCTGCCTCCTTAGTATTAATGTTTTAAACCATTGTGTAAGATGTATTTCCCGAATTCCCATTTTATACATTTTTTTATCATGAGGAGTACGAGATCTATTGTATCAAAAACTTTTGTAGAGATTCCAAGTTAAAATTAGACGGCAGATGTTTAGTTGGTTCGTATATGTCCCTGTCAATAGTTTTTTTGTCCCGTCAGACAAAAAGGCTAAATGTTGTGAGACTATTTTGCCTAAAGCGCTAAATTGAAGGTCTGTTAAGAATGTTAGTTTCTCATATTAAGATATTTCTTGTCAACAGCGTTCACAGGTAATTTTAATTCGGAGGAAAAATTGCTAATCGTTTTGTGAATTGAGTATCGTCTTATAGTTTAATGGATTAATTTTTATTTCCTTTAATTGATTATTTTCGTAATAAGGTGACGGATATGGAAAGAAGAGATTCTTTTTGTATATTTTATGAAGTTAAAATGATGAAAACTTTTTTGGAAAGTGATCTTTGAGATATATTGCATCAAATAGAATATAATATTATTAAAATGATATAATAAGTATAATAATAATATAAATAGATAGATTTTTGAAGAAAAATAGTGACGCATTGTTTATTATTTATTACTATTATTAATCACATTAATTGTTATTTTTATTTTATATTATATTATATTATTATTAGTTATTATTATATTAGTATATTATTATTAATTATTATTATATTGACGTTGATATCATTATTATTATTTTCAGTTATTAATTTTAATTATATATAATATTAGTTATATATATATAAGTATATTATATATTATTTATATAATATTAGTTAGTGTATTATATATTAATAAAATTATATTACGCACGTTGTTGAAGGATGGTAACGATGATAACATAATTTATTATATAGTTATATTATTATTAATATAGATGAAATTGACATTTATTAGTAAGCTTCACTAATTTCCTGATAAGAATATAAGGAGGGAGAGCGGGGAGACTTTTCATTTCTATATTCTTCAACTATCCAGACATTGAGCCTGATCTAAATAATTAGTCGACTATATCTTACTTGCACTAATTATTATCTAATATTCTATGATCTACTAGTTTTTGTTTTACAATTCTAAAAGTATTTGATAAAGTTTTGATTATTGTAAATAAGTAAAATGGCATATAATTTAATTATTAATTATTTTGATTATTTAAAACTAATTATTCATAATTTAAAAATATTTATTATTTATTATATGTTCTATATTTCTTATTTATAATTCTATAATATATTGACGAGAGTGGATTAATGTATCTATTTATATTTGTTATATAATTATGTATAATTTTTATAATTATTATTATTATATTTAAATTAGTAAAAATAGGTAAATTTTGAAATAATTATTAATTATTTTTAAATTATTAATAATTATTAATCGATATCACAGTATATACATATTCTTAGTTATTATTAGTAACTAGACTATCAATATATCGACTTCGATGTTTTTGTAAAGTGACTACGAAATTTCGAAGTAGATAGGAAGTGAACGAGTAAAAAAAGAGTGAATGCGTATTATAACCTAGATAATATTAAGCGTAGATAAATCACAAGTATGAGAGGAGATATACTCGACATTGAATAATAGATAATAATCCAGCATACAAAATAATAGATAATATAATAATAATAATATATATGACTAATAAATAATAATAATAATAATAATTAATAATAATAAGTGAATATAAAAAATTTTTATTATTATTTTTTTTTTTTTTTATATTTTTATTTATATTTATATTATTTATTTTCAAATTTATTTATTATTATATAAAAATTATATATTATCATATAATATTATATATAATTAATAATATATAGTATATGATATATATATATTTTATAATATATAAAATAACATTATAATATAGATATAATATATAATTATTATGTGTGTGGGTGTTTGCCTATGTGTGTTTGTTATTGCAGCAGAGATCCAGTGAATATTAACTATTCTTAATAGACGCATACAAAGTTTTTGTTTTATTATTCTGAAGATGATAAATTTGATAATATATACAACGAATTTTCAATTCGAAGAAATTTTAATTGTTATTCCATAATAAATTTGATACAAAGTTCATCTACCTCTTTGTTCCACGAATAAATAAAATAAAGAAATAAATATAATAAAAATAAATTAAAGAAAACTGTTTAGATTGCTTTGAATTCAAGTTTATTAGAGTTTATGTGCAGTAATGAATCTTGGTTTAAAATTATGGTCAAAATCAAACCAGAGGTCTCCAGAGATAATGTAAAATTATGCTCTCCAGTCACACTACAAATTCAGTACAATTATAATCTTTAGAAAGGATTACAAATTATAAAATTACAAATATTTGTGTTATGAAATCTACATTTTTGACCACGAGCAATTTTTGAATGAAATAATTCAGGATACAGTAGTTGTTGCACGCTCGTTTAAGAAAATAAAGCGTTTCGAGCATTATTTACATAATTAAAAGTGTTGCTTTTCAGCATTCATCTTGTTCACAAACCCAACAAAAAAAAAAAAAGCTCTCCACTTTTACCTCCCACCCCCCCCCTCCTTCTTCAAACAAATTGAAAATAACTACGGAAAGATCGCCTTGCCAAGCTAAAGAAAGATCGAAGCTGCAAACTCATCGAGCGGTCTACAACCATATACTGAAAATAACTTGTTGCTCAAAAACTTTTTGGAAACAGTGGCGGGACCGTTTGCACAGGTGCAAATGCGTGACTCCGCCTTGCCCTCCCTGCCACATTTAAAAAATAAATTGGGAATTCTGAACAATGCGATCAATGAAAATGCTTATATAGATAGCTTCTCAATCGTATTACACACAGCATCACAACACACATATATATATATATATATTAATATTATATATTATATATATATGATATATACTATATGATTATATATTATATTATAAATAATAATATTATATTAATGTATATCGATAATATATATATATATATATATTATATATAATAATATAGGTATATATATGTATATGATTATATATATATATATATATGAATACACCACTAATAATATTAGTATATATATATATTTATATATATAATATAGGCGGAACAGGAGCGCTCCTTGGCTCAGAGGTAGAGCAGTTCTGCTATCAATGCGAGAAGCGCGAAGACTATACTCCGACCAGGAGTTTACTGAGACTGGTGGAGGCGAGAGAAAAGTAGAGCCTATGTCTCTAGTTCATCCTATTCAGAGGGGGCGTGTGCGCGCCCACTCAGACGTTATTGATATATTAGGTAGCGTGCTTTCCTACTGGAATGGGACGTTGATCCAGGGCATTCCCCAGCGCATGGACTCGGCGGCCAGTCCGAGCGGATTTAGCCCGTGTAAGACTCGTTCAGAACCGTGTAACCAAAATACCGCTTTTCGATTGAGCCCCACTGACACAGGTGTCGTGTTTCCCCTAGAAGCCTAGAGGTCCATGACCGTTCCGAGGACAGACATTTTATAAGATAGATATATATATATATTATATATATAATATATAAGCTAATTGAATAATATATATATATAGAATAATATAGTTATGATATATATGATAGAATATATGATAGAATACATATATTAGTCATATTAATATATATAATAATTACCTATATGAGGCTGAATTTACTAGAATAGATATTAATTATATATATATATTAATATATATTATAACTAATATTTAATATATATATATAATAGACTATATATAATATAAGTACACATTCATTTTCCCTTTTCTAGTGTTTTTCTGCTCTCACCTGGGATTACGGATCTATATATTATATATATTAAAGTGATATATATATCACTATAATTATAATATAATATATATATATACTTATTTTTATATAATATATAATATAATTATAGTATATTAAGATAACATAAAAACTTCTACAAGTGTTTCATTCCTAATACTTATTTGAATATTTAATAACATAATATGCTAAAAAGCAATTTAAAATATATTAAACAATGGTTTTGAAACATGGTTTATTAACATGAACTTGGAAGCATCTTGTTTCATTGAACGTAATAAGAATGAGAAAGTCAAATAAGATGAAAAAGAGAGAAAATCTTATTTTAATATATATTGCTTTAAAAGGATACTCAAAATATCATGTTTGTGTTATTATTGCTACTTGCAAAGGATCAAAAGACCTTTGTTTTGATACAATAATCTCTGACTTATCATGATATTGAATTCAGTGATAAAGTGATTTAAATTTGTATGGGTTATTAGCCCACACAATACCCACTTGGTTTTACTTTCCCTATTGTCCAGTGGTTCGAATACTGTGTTTAAGGAATGCCGGGGTGATGTGCTACTACTACTAAGCTAGTGGATACGCCACAATATTAAAGAATTCCTAAAATAATTAAAAGAAATGAAAATATCAAGTAACATTTTTTGATTAGAGATTATAAAAAATGTAAATAAAATGAATGTAAAATATTGAACAAAGAAAATATAAATAAATGCAATAAAAAACAAAAAAAAAAAAACAAGAAGATTCGAAATAAATGTAAAAAATTTGTTAAACATAAAAATTTAGCACTTAGCAGACTTTTAAATAAGTGCGAGATATTGAAAAAAAAACATATATATTTATTCTATTTAATAAAAATGTTATACAATAAAATAAAAGTACTTATGAGAGAAAGAAAAAAAACATTCTTTAAAGTTAGACTTATCTAGCAAATAACTTGGAAAAAATATTAGCCGAAAGTATAGATCAAATTATCAAGAATTTCCATCATAAGATTATTTTTCCATACAAAAAAAAAAAAATTAATTGATCAATATAAAAATTTTATTAACTTAAAGAACACATTCAAGTGAAAACACTAAAACAGCAAGATGAAAAAAACTGTCATTATTCGATACCACACCACACACACGCACTCATACTTATATATATATTTATTAGTATATATATTAATAGTATATAATATATAATATATAATATATATAATATTATATATATATAAGATATATCTATATATATAATATATATAATAATAATTATATATAATATAATATATATTATATATGGATTGATTTTCGTGGAGGATGAGAGGGGGTGGGGAGGGGGGGGGGGGGTGTCGTTCAGTAGTTATAGAAGAAAAAACCCCAAATCAACATACAAGTTTAAAATTCTAATAGGCACGTTTTCGTGAACGTGACTGTCTACATCATCAGCTAAATTGTCATATTTAGCTGAATGAAGTGGACATTCACGTTCACGAAACGTCTTATTAATAAATTTTATAAACTCCGTATTTGTAATTTTTCCTTCATATATGATATTAATATATATATATATATAGAGTATAGTTATAATATATATATTATGATATATATATATAACTATACAGATATATATTATATGAGTATATAAATATAATATAGTATATATAATATATATATATATATACATTATATATATATTATAGTAATATATATAATAAGTATATATAGTAATATAGTATATAGTATATGTATTATATTATTTACTATACTATAGATCATATATATATATATATATATATATATATATAGATAATATTAGATATAGTACATATAATATATATATATATATATATATAGTATATATATATATATATATATATAATATAGTATCAGTGTTAAATATTGTTCTTCTTTTCAAATATATACATATATATAATATACTATTATATATATCTATATTTATATGTATACATTATATATTATTATAATATATATATATATAGATATATATATTATTTAGCTTATATATATATATATGTATATATAATATATACATATATAAGCATGCCAAAACGTTTTGCTGCTTCTCAAATTTAAAAGTAAATTCCAATTTTTATTTTGTAATGAAAATCAGGCAACATATGACAAAAGTTTCAAACTAAAAAATCGCTATTGTACGTCGTCCTTAAGACAACAAATCATGTCAAAGGCAAATGTTTTTCTTAACTTACTTTGATAGGAACTAAAATTAAAGTTAATAAATTTAAAGTCGAGATAAACGATGTATAAGTTAGTGTATGTGTGTTTGTGTATGTGCTGTGTGTGTTTTGTGTGTACTTGTCTTTATTTTAAGTGAGATAAAATGACTAACAACAAAGTTCAGACACTTAATTGATTTTTCAATATATATAATATATATATATAATATGCTATAATATATAAATAATATATATATTATTAAATAATATATATATTATATAATATATATATAGTATATGATATATATATAATATAATATATATATATATATTATATTGATGTAACATAGATTTTTATTGTATCAGCAGTTGAATATGTGATGGAATAAAAATACTCTGTGAGTGATTCTTGCACTACAGGATTAGATTCCGGGCCCTAGTCAGACAATAGCAAGTGTGTTAACCACTTGGCCACGATGGAAGCTAAGAAAGATATGTGACAATAGGACTGCCTATTCAGCTCAGGTATTTCAGCGGCAGTCTCCGACTCCACGTACTTCCGGTCAATAGGCAACAACAGGACCCATTAAGTGAAGAACACTCTAACTGGCGAAACTGATTGGTCTAGACGGCAGCTCATATTACAAATCGGAAGACGAAGCTATTGTAAAATATACATTACCACAAAAACGATATATATATATATATAATATAGTAATATTATATATAATATATAGATATATATATATATATATATAATATATATATTATATATAATATGATATTTATATATATAAGTACTATATATCATATATTTATTATGAGTATTATATATTATTATATATAATATTAGTAATATATAATGATATATATATATATAATATATATATATATATAATATATTATATAATATATATATAGTATACTAAATAATATAATATATAATATATATATAATATATATAAATATATATACTATAGTATATATATATAATATGATATTATATATATATATATAGTATATATATATTATATTATTATATATGTGTTATGTATATTATAATAATATATATTATATATATATATACTATATAGATATATATATTATAATAAATATATATATATAATTAATATATATATATATATTATATATGAGTAAGAGAGAGAGTAAATAATGTATTTAGAAGAAATTCAATTTGTACTGTACACGATTGAATAAATATGATAAGGAGTTTTACTGTAGAATGACGAACAAAAGTGCTTATTTATACAAACACACTATACACAGTATATATATAATATTATATATATATATATATATATATATATATATATATTATCACATATATATTATATATATATATATATATATAATCAAACGTACAGGATCCCACCTGTCTCACAAGAAGCGGTCAACACTGGGTTAATAATCACTCCATGGTGGGTTTGGCTTAAACATATTTTTAACATTGTCAACGAAAATTGAGTGGCGATATATATATACTATTATATATAATAGTATATATATATATTATACAATATATATATATATAATATAATATAATATATAATTTATTATATATTATTATATAGATACTAGATATATGCTATATAATGTATTTATATATATATATATATATATATATCACTATATATAATTATATATATATATATCATATAGTATATTAGGTAGCATTGTACCTATTATTCACAATCGTCATGAGTCATCGTCATCGGTCAAAATCGGCATTTTTTCAATCGTCTCGTCAATCGTCACAATTTTTGCCGAATATTTTGCAGATTAATTGAAACAAATATTAAGAATTTTGGATAATATTAAACTCAATATATATATAATACTAATATATATAATTATATACTATATATATATAATATATATATATATATTATAATATTATAGAGAGTATATAATATATATATATATTATAGTATATATATATATATACTAGTATATAGTATAGTATAATATATATACGCATTTTGATTATGGTATGTAGAACATTCCAGTGCCCTAAGATGTTCGTGCCTTTCTGTTTCGCATTCATATCCACACTCATCCTCAGACAACATCTTAGAGACACATCTTTTATCCACATAATCATATACATATACTTTTATCCACACCCCTCTTCTTAACAACATCTTACAGACCCTATCCTTATATCCCTAATGTTGGGGGAGAAAAAATTGCCGACATCGTATGTCCTGCGTGTGGTGGGAGGTGACTGAAAGGGCCGTGTGTGCTGGGATACCCGACTACCGACATCTTTTGTCTGGAATGTCTAAGCGCATGGCTCAGAGAAAGGTCGTGATCGCCGTAAGCGGCGTTCTATCTCCTTCGGCGAAAATGAAGAATCGTATCTGTATATGAAGTGAAATTAGAAGGGAAATATATATAGGAAGAGGAGATTTTATTAGGAGGTGAAGGATTTATTTAGAAAGGGCAAAATTTGATTTGCTAGCTGTGACTGAAACAAAAGATGGATAGGAAACGGTGGAAAATGAGTGATGGGTGTTAATGGGTGTGGAAAAGGTAATAGGGGGATAGACAGATTTGTAATTCTGATGAGTGACTTGGTGTAGAGAGCTAGGTAGATTTGTGTGGTGAAGTGGCTAGACTGCTAAAGGTTAAATTTTAAGTTTGAATAGGTAAAGTATGTGGTTGGCGGACATAGGTTCATCTTGGAAGGCTAAATTTGAGAGTGGGACATTTTCTGAGTAGTCAGATCGTGAATTGATGTTTGGATATGGGGTGAGTAGGGGATTTAGTCGTTTGCCAACATTATCTGCCCACCCTAAGGAGTTTTTTTAAACATGGTAGTGCCACACGACTACTCACAGGTCAGAGCCCTGTATTCAAGGGAGTTATTGGTGTATACGGCTCAGATAAGTTACACCTCCCTAAAGCGCAATTATGCAAATGAGCACAGACGCAGGCCTTAAAGTGAGGGATGTTAAATTCAACAGGACATTCAGAAGATGTAGAAATTCCATACGAACAGGAGGTGGTGGTAAAGATGAAGCACCACATCGAACTAGCCTGAGTTACCATCTCAACTGCACAAAACGGTTTTGCGTGCACGATAACATGCACTCACTTTGACTACGCAGGCGTCAGTAAAGGTTTGATGGTAGCGAGAGAGTATAGAGTTACTCGAACACTTTGCCGGCTGGGGGATGCTATAGGAATAGAGATCAAAGACCAACAGATACATCGTTTAATACAGCCTTTTGGCCTTTGATCGGACACCTATCCAATATAAGCCGGGTGAAACCAGCGCCCCCACCCCACAGATATGAGAGCAGTTAATACCTCCATACGAAGGGCGGAATGAGACCGCTGTATATGGCTGGATCAACTAGTAGAGAGAAAAAAAAACACTCTCGCAGTCTAGAACAGAAGCTCTCCAGTTTCTTTGAGGCCGCCCAGCAATCCGTTGGTGACATGAGGTTCAAGGACATTGGTTTTGTTTTAGTGTTAAGGCCCAACTAATATTGTAATATTGTCAATTCAGAGAGACGGAGTGACCGTCGAAAGAGATAGGAATGAATAGAATGCGTTTTAGAGAGGAGATTTGCAGAAGTTGGGTTTTTAAAGAAATTGAATTTCAAACAATGATTGTTGAGACGCCCTCATCCGGAAATTCTATCGCAATCAGCGATAAATAGAATCGAGAAGATTAAGACAAGAGGCCAATTCTGAGAAGTAAAAGAAGGAGCAGAATTGAAATTGAGTTGAAGAATGAAGGGTCGAGTCAATCGTATAATTGAGTGGAATTAGAGTTAGGAAGTGAGAAAGATTCATTAATTGAACAGTAGAATAAGAACACCACTATTGACAGAAAAAGAAGTAGAAGTCGCCCCATCAACAACAGCCGATATTTAGAGATTTGAAAGAAAGCTAG
>JABUQX010094937.1:0-20000 GCA_015478945.1 Trachelipus rathkii
TATCAATGTTCATGTAATATCATATATATACTATATATATATGTCTATGATAAAATATTCTACATAAAATATAAACTTATAAAAATAATATATCTTTATAATATTTAAAATATATTATATTATATTCAAATATTTTATTTTATATTTTTTATATATTTATTATTAACTTTTTTTTCTATTTATTATTTAATATTTTTTTATATTATTTTTTATATTTATATTAGTATTTTATTTGTTATTCATTTATTATTTTATTTATTTTATGGTATATTATTTATATATTTATATTATTTATTATAGTATATATTATATATTAATTTTCTTTTTTTTTTATATATATATTAATATATATACTATATATATAATATATAAATAATAAATATATGTATAATAATTATATATATATATATACGTATATTATATACTATATTATATATATATCTATTATCTATATATATATATATTATATATTATAAATTATATTATATAATATAATTAATATATGTAAAATATTATATATAAATTATTATATAATATATATTAATATAATACTATATATATATATAGTATTATAGTAGTATTATATATATAGTATATATTAGTATATATATATTATCATATGTACTATTATAATATATATAGATATAGATATATATACTGGTATATAGTATATATAGTATATATAATATATATAATATATATATATATTATAAGTATATATGATAATATAAGTTATATTACTAGTAATTATATATATTTGATTATTATATCTTTATATATTATATTATTATATGTATATTATATATATATTATTAAATATTAATATTATATCATAGTGTATATATATATAAGTTAGATATATATATAAAATAATTTATCATAAAACTACTTTATAATATATATATATACCATATAATAATAATAATATATTAATTATCATACTAATTATAATATATAATTTATATGCTATAATATATAATTTAGTCTTTATTATTATATTATAATATATCACTATTGTAGTGTATATATATTCTCTTAGTATCTGTATATAATTTTTTATTCCTGTTGAAACAAATGTCCTTTTCTGGAAGTAAAGACAACGAACTTTCTGCATTTTTATTTTTGTTCCATCATGTTGTATATATTTAGAAATGTATACACAGCACACTTGCACTATTGCCTTATTCTAGAGGGAAAGACAGTAAGCAATTGCTACTAAGGAATCATAAAAGGATTCTAAACCTTAATTACCCCAGCCTAACTCACCGACTCAGTATGTCTTCTATACCGTTTCATCGTAGCCCCATTGACTATAATTGAAAGTTAATGTATGCAATTTCCATGCCAACCCCGTAACTATTGACATTTCATCCACTTAGAAAAACAATCTGCATAAAGTCAGCGCCTTTTATATAGTGGGTCCCTCAGGGCGTTTGGCTGTTTTTGAATTATGTTTCCTACTCTTTTATTGTATTTTAAATAAATGATCATTAAAGGAACAGCTGATTCTTTATAATTTATTAAATCCTAAAAGGACAATTCATTGGATTAAGATTATAAAATTATCTAGATATGAATGTTGGTTATGGCTCCGTACTGAGATGTCAGATTCCTTAGTACGGAGATAAGGTTGGTTGATCTCAAAGGAGAGCAATCTTCATTTTCATCCTGTACAAATGGTCTTTAATTATTATCGCAATATTGCGGTCATTGCAAATTTGATATTCTTATTATTTTAAGCAATTATACAATTCTTCATTATTTGCGATGTTCTTAACCCTGATGTCGTTTTTATGTTAGGTAGTTGCTCTTCCTCAATCAGTTTATACATCTCATTTGATTCTAGATATCGAAATGTTTGATGTGCTACAAAGTTGGGAAACAATATTGTGGATGCTTACAATGGGTTGTTTCTTGGAGCCCCGAAGAATAATATGGTTAGTTTGATAAATTTGTTACTAATATCAATTTTTAATAATTTGCTTAAAGAATTTTAAACCGTCATTTTAGATCTTGCATCATATTAACAGAAATGAGTAACACTTCATTTAAATGTTGGGCAAAACTGATTAAAATATATACGTGGTAGTTCAGAACAGCCATGTTAATATATCAAACCTGTTGTGAAATTATCTGTACATTATTTTATTTTAGCTGCATTATCTTATATCTTTACTCAACGGAAGCATTAAGCATGTGACTTAGACAATAGCGAAGACATTGTCGATTGACCTGTGTTCGAAAGTTGTGGTCTTGAATTTTCATTGGATATTCCTCATACGCACCGGATAAAAAAAAACTCAACCATAAGAGCAGGCATTTAATTCCGCCCAGTCTGTAGCAGGTATTTGTCACGATTATTATAAGCGTAATCACCAAGTGATAGAAAACCGTTCTGTTAATCTAGTTTAGAAAGATGTTCATTATTTGTTACAACTTCTATAATCCCGATTAAATTCAAAATAGTTACTTCACTATCATTCATAGTTATTTAAAATTCAAATATTATGTATATATTATTTTATTCATTATTTATTTTGATATTATTATATTATTATTATTTTATTATTTTACTTATTGATAGTTATATTTTTATTCTATTATGTATATTAGGTTTTTATTAGGTATGCGTTATTATTAATTATTTTGTTATTATTTATGTATTTCAGTTTTCTTCATTATTAATCATTATCTTTATTATATTTATTAATGATTATTTTTAAATATAAATATATTAAAATTTTATTATATTTATTGTTTATTATTTTATATTAGTATTGTAATTAGTTAATTATTATTATTATATTATTACTTAATATTCATTATTATTATTATATTATATTATTGTATGTTATTATTATTAATATGATTATTATTATTCAATTATTATTATTATTATATTATTTTATTGATTAATAGTATGGATTATGATTATGATTATGATCATTGATGTATTATATTATTATTATATTATTGATTATTATATATTTGTATATTCATTATTATTATTATTATTATATAATTATTATTATTCTTAAATTATTAATTATTATTCATTATTATTATTTACTATTGTATTTATTATTAATTGATTATTAAAATTATTATTTTTATTAGTATTAGAAATTTTTAACTTTGATTCTCATTATACACCACTACGTTGTTATACTAAACCATTTTTAAAATGCTATTACTATTATTATATATGGAAACATTATTTGTTATTATGTATTATTTTATTATTATACTTATTCTTATTATTATTATTATTGATTCATATATTATCTTATTATTCATTATATTATTTATCATTATGATTATAATTATTATTATTATATTATTTTGATTATCTATTATTATTATTTAAATTATTATTTTCTCTTTTTCTCTTTTTTTTATTGTTAATTATTATTATTTTTTTATTTATTATGAAAAAATTGTCGAGGTTAATTACATGCCTTACAGGTTGTACTCATGCAAAAAAAAAATAAAAAAAAAATAACGCCCATCTTATACCAGTTTTATCAAATGTGATGTATCCTATATAACTAAATGTATCAACACTCTTAACGATAATAATACCATTAGATAATAATAATAATAATAATAATGATAATAATAATAATAATAATAATAATAATAATAATAATAATAATAATAATAATAATAATAATAATAATAATAGTCAGAAAATGTATTCCAAAATAATTATCACATTAATTTTAATAATTAAATAATAAAAAAGTAATAATTCTAATTATAATAATAATATTAATAATATTACATAATTCAATGAATAATAATATAGTTAAATAATAATAAGATAAATAAATAAAAATCTTTAAATTAATTTGATGATAAATAAAGTAATTAATTAATTAATTAATTAATTACTAGTAAATAATAAATAAAATTATTAATTTTATTATTATTCTTAATTATTATAGTATTATTTTATTAGTATTATTAGTATTATATTATTATTATTGTATTATTCGTATGTTTATTCATGTCTTATTATTAAAAAGGTGTTGTTGGAGCTAAAATGCCTCGTTACTGTCTTTTTGGAGACACTGTGAATGTGGCTTCAAGAATGGAGTCAACTGAACAAGGTAAAAATTACTTCATCTCCTACAATGCTCAGCAACAAATAATAATAATAGATAAATAATAATAATATATAATAATAATAATAAATACTAGATAATGAATAATAATTATTTAATAACTAATTATACATAAGTATTGCTAAAACGTTAAAATGTTCAAAGACATTATAAAACTAATTACCAAAAAAGTACCAAAGAAATTACCAAAAAGTCCATGAAGAATTCCTTTCCAAATTAATTACTGACATAGAGAATAGGCAATTAGCTTTTAAAAGCATTAATAAGAATAGTGATTCTACAGTAAGTGCTAACTATGTCATAGCGAATGAAATTTTAAGCAAACCATTTATTGATGAGCACTATGATAGACTACTATGAAATGTGCTTGTAATTTCTTTTACCATTCTTCTCTGATAATTTCAAAGTTATCTCAGCCAAGCATCTAAAAGAGCTTTTAGAGCAAATTGGATGGATTATACCTTCGAATTCACGAGCTTATCAAGACGTTTAGGTTATTATACCCCCCTATAATGAGCATAAATATTTATATATAGTAATATATTTTTTAATAATATTATTGTTGTATTATTATATATATATATATATATTATTATTATATATATATAATATATTTATTATATATATATTATATATTAATTTATAACTATATTATAATTACTATAATTTTTAGATATGATTGCATAGATTTTCTATATTTTCTAATAATAATATATATTTTTAATTATAATTATATTATATATATGATATATATAGTATAATATATATTATATATATATATACATATATATATATATATATATAGATATATATAATTAGTTATATTTAATTTTATATATATACTACTATTATATATATATAATAAGCTATATATATATATATAACATTTTATTTAATAAAATTACTATATATATATATATATTAATAGTATATAATTATTTATATATATAAGTATAATAATTGTATGACAATAATTCGTATATTTGATATTTGTGCGCAGAGTCAGGAAACATGTGCGGAAATCTAAACGTAAAAGTTTAGCGATCAATTAAAAATATTACAAAGTTTCAAGTGTTTAAGAGCAAGTTAAAATTTGTTTCCTTAATTCAATTAGTATAAATCAAGAAGTTAAATTATTGAAGAACTTCTATTATGATGGAATTACTTTTGTTTACGAAGATGAAAATATTTCAAGGATGAGGGAGCTGTGAGTTAATCGGTACACATACATTTGGATTTTCGGTGATGAGATACACACATTTTATATACATGATAGCAACCTTTCTGTAGCCGTTAAATTAGTCTGTGTGATGTTGAGCGACGCTATCGTGAGGCACTAGAACTGTGAGGTAGTTTTTGATGTGGTAGCTGGCTTGTTGGAATTTGTGAAGACAGTTTTTTAGATCGGCGAAAATCAGACTTTAGTCACGCTGTGAATATCTGCTGTAGGCGTTGAGTAACCAGTATACTTTAATATTAAGCAAATTAAAAATCACCGAATAATGGCTTTTGTTGAGAATCAAAAGATGATTTATATTTTCATTTAATATATTAATACCATATCTTTTTTTCTGCAAAAGGATGAAATATATCTTTACATAGTGTATTGAGGGAACAGTGTTAATGCCTTATATAGTGCTGCCATAGGAGCTATGGAGGAAATGAGCGTTAGGGAGATATTGCGGTTTTGAAGATGCAATGCACTGCACGGAAGGGTGGAACATATGACAGTTAAGGGTGGCTGAAATAAAGCTTAAATGCTGAATACAGGCGATGCAATGATGAAAGGCATGTGTTTGGAAGATGTGCAAACAGATTACATTGAGGCTGGTGATTGTTGCCAGTGAACGTTGCAAATGTGTGTTATTGTAGTGGTGGACTGTTAATGATGTGTCGATGATTGACATGGTGTTAGCCATGATTGTGGAAATAGAGTTCTTGGTGACAGACATAGTACGATTGCAGTAGCTAGAGATAAGAGCATTGAAATTTGAAGTACAAGATGTTCGCTTGAATGTAGGCAAGTAGAGAGGTGAAGAGTAAGTAATCTGTTGGCTGGAAGCAGAGGTTTGGTATGTTGGTAAGTATCGCAGTGAATGGATAGGATAGTAATGGTATCAATTCATGTATTTTTATTAAAATAAAATACTATAATGACACTCTAAAAAAAAATGTATATTAGAGACCAAAAATTAATATACAAAAAACAAAAAAAAATTTAAAAATACAAAAAAATAATAAAGTTTTAAAATTCAAGAAAAAAATAAAAAAAAAAAAATATTAAAAAAAAAAAAAAATGCTAAAAAAAAAATACTAAAAAAAAAAAAAAAAAAAAAAAAAAAAAAAAAAAAAAAAAAATTTATTTAAATAATTCAAAATTTCTCCTACGAATTATTTCCTAGCAAAAGTTACCGTAATATAAAAAAAAATTATACACGTAGAGTATTATATTTTTACAACAAAAAATTTTGCACAATAAGTTATAAGTATTTACATAAATATTTAAGAAAAAAAATATTTCCAATAAAAATTTTATCTAGCGGTTCGAGAAATGTGATTCCTTCTTCTTCGGATTCTTTTTGGGGTTCGGGAAGTTTGATTTCTTTTCTTCGATTGAGATTTGCCCTTTAGATTACATAAATTTTTGTGTAGAAAGATAGAGGTCTTAGGGTTATTAATATGTTTCTGGTTTATGTGTAATATTTCTTACGTGATGAAAAAGGGTAAAGTAGCTTCGATATGATAGTGGGTAAGAATCAGCAAGCAAGTTTCGCCAATAAAAAGGTTTGTTTTTAGTATTTAAGAACAATAAATAATGTGGTTTAATGAAGGGTAGATACATAAAAGCACCTTGTGGGTATATCTTTATTTGTCTTTCTCTAAATGAAAAGGTTTACGCAACAGAGCATGTTGTTCCAGATTCTCTTATCCACTAATGTACCATAATGTTATTTGACGAGAGAGAGATGCTAGGTAAAATCAAATCAGAAAATAATATAATGTTAAATGCACTCTTAAGATTTTAAGTTATTTAAAAACATTAAATAATGTGGTGTAATGAAGGATAGATATATAAAAAAGCCTTGTGGGTATATCTTTATTTGTCCTTCTCTAAATGAAAATGTTTGCGCAACAGAGCAGTTGTCCAGATTCTCTTTATCCACTAAGTACATAATGATGGAGAGGTGGCAAGGTAAAATCAAATTCAGAAATTAATATAATGTTAAGATGTATTTAAGTTAGAGTGATTAAAGAACAAATATCAACAAGTTAATTGCAAATGGCAAAATCTCAGAAACAAACCCTCTATCTAAAATAAAGACAAAAAGCAATATAGAAAAGTCATTAATAAAAATGAGAGAGAAATTTAAACATGAAAAAAAAAAAACATACTACTACTACACTACTTACTACTACTACTACTACTACTACTATTACATACTCTACTACTTCTACTACTACTACTACTACTACTACTACTACTACTATAATAATATATAATAATAATAATAATAATAAGTATATAATAATATAATAATAATAATAATAATAATAATAATATAATAATACTAAAAGTTTAAATAATAAATTTTACTAAAATAATATTTAAAATTCATATGATAATATATTTTCAAACATAATAATAATAAATAATAATAAATAATAATAATATTAATAATATAATAATAATAATAGATATAATAAATACATAATAATATAATAAAAATAATAATAATAATAAATAATAATAAAATAATAATAATAATAATAATAATAAAATAATAATAAATAATAATAATAATAATAACAACAATAATAAATAATAATAATACAAATATATTTAATTTGAATAATAATAGAATCTTACAAATAATAATAATAATAATAATAATAATAATAATAAATAATAATTACTTCTTCTGCAATTCTCCCAGGAGGGTTCATGAGCCGGTCAGCACGGCCAACTTCTTCCTCATCCCCCTTATCTTTCAAGACCGTTCTCAATAAGCTGAATCATAGTGGCATCTGATGATCTTTTCAGGCGAAATCTTTTCTACGGAGTCCTCCTCCTTCCGTGGTCTTCCACTCGTCCTATCTCCTCGGTCTTCAGTCCACCCTCGGCACTCTGCCACACTCCATCCTCTCCAAACGTCTCATGCACCTCCATCTCGCTACATATCATCTTGGTTATAATAGATAAACTCCTATACCTTTTCTAATTCTCTCCTTTCTCACTCTATCCCTCCTGTATTTCCAGCCATTGCTCTTAATACATTTATTTCCTCGGTTTGCGCTCTGCCTTCTCTCATGTCGTCATACTCGATGTTTCCTCCCCATACAGAAAGACCGTGTCAATATGCGTCTCGAAAATTATCTCTTCACTATCTCCTCCAAATCCATTTCCAATGATGATGGGTACAAATCTCTTACTGGTCTCCCATACTTATCAATCTGCCTCTTAATCTCAATCACTTCCCCTCTATACCAAACATTCCTCCAGATACTTTTATTTGTCTAGCATTTTCAATCACCACGCCCATTACCCTCCACACCAACTCCTCTGCTCCCCTTCTGCTTACTTAATCGATAATTTTGTTTTATCCACTTTTATGCCAGCCCTCTCATTGTTTGGCAAAATCAACACACCACCTCATCAGGTTCTCCGTCTCACTCCCAACACGCTAGTTGAGTCTGCGCATTAAGCAATTATAATCTCCTTCCAAGTTCTCCATTCCTTCTCTCGCCCCCCTATGAATACATCCAAGTATGCCACAAAAAAATGGGACAATACATTTCCCTGATTATCTATGACCAGAAATGGAACTCATAGAATTATTTGCATAACTAAGGCATGGGTTAATGAAGAATTATATGGAGACTCCTTTGAGGAATATGAAATAGACGGATATTCACTTTATTATTCCCAGCGTAGAGAAAGGAATTGGTTGACTTGTGCGCGTTTATATTAAAAGCATATTCAATCTGATTAATGACTGACTTAAAACTATCATGATATTGAATCGTATGGTAGATATCCTTATGTTCAATAAATCAATAGAATAGGGCATTTTATAGAACGTCCTGGCCAGAGTCAAGAATTAGATGCGGAATTGTGAAAGAAATGAACGATGCCACAGTAAGAAAAAGTATAGTCAATGGTGATTTAATTTTCCTGGCATTTCAAGGGATCCTTGTCTAAAACGGACCATAGTAGTTCAGTATTTATAAATTGTATACTAGATACTTTTTGAGCCAAGATTGTCCATGAACCCACAAGAAACGATGCACTATTAGACTTAATATTAACTAACGATGAAGTATGGTGGGTGAAGTTAGAGTTGAGGAGAATTAGGACTTAGTGACCATAAATATAATTGATTAATAGGAAATGTGATATCTGGGCCCAGATTGCAAACTAATAAGGAAAAATTTAGATTTCGAAATGGCGATTTTAACAAAATTACGAGACATGCTTAGTATAACTGAATGGGATAAAGAGTTTAAAGAAAAACTGTTTTATCATGTGGAAACGTTTTAAGCAAATTTTAATGAATATCAGTCAGTATGTTTTAAAGATAAACCCATTAGGTGGTGAAGAGAAAACTGTTTGGTGAAATAGAGAGATAAGAGATAAAATCAATGAAAAGATTAGATGTTTTAAAATATTCAAGGTAGTAGGGAAGATGATTAGAAAATTATAGGAAAAATAGCAACGAACTTAACCAGTCAATAAGCAAAAGCAAAGCAGAGCAAATTAATTTAGCAAGGATAGTAATCAAGGACCTGAAGAGTTTTTTAAGCTTTAAATTAAAAGTAGATTGGATGGACAATAGTCCAATTAAATTGATGAAAATTTAGTGAGTCAGATAAGGAGTTGGTCAACATTTTCGATGCTTATTTTGCTTCAGTGTTACTGAGGAAAGATTTAGATAATAGTTTGGAGATAATAGTTCTTGTATGCATGTAACAATAGACTTACAGATGAATTTGACGTAAAAAGATATTAAACGTTTACTAGACCATATTGATTCAAGTAAAGCTGCAGCCCTGATGGTATACATGGTAGAATATTGAAAGGTAGTATACCAGCATTGCAAAGGCACTGTATTTATTTTTAAGCGATCTATAAATTGTGAGACCAGATGACTGGAAAACGCATATGTTGTGCCTAGTTATAAGAAAGGTAGTAAGGAAATTTGGGAAATCAATAGGCCAGTTAGCTTTACATCTCTGTTGTAAAGGTTCTGGAAAAGTTACTGAAAGTTTCATATAGAGAAATATTTAGAAGATAAACAGGTATAGTATGAACTCCCAGCACGGTTTCCAGAAAGGGTAGTCATGTCAGACACAAACCTTTTAGAATTGATGGAATACATTCCTGGCTTCCCTTTCTGAGCAGTTCCAGATGAAAGGATTTCTTAAACCTTTAATGAAATCTTATGATAAGGTTCCCCACATAGGTTGATGAAGAAGATATTGCAAGTGGTTATAGGTGGAGTGGTACATGGTTGGATTAAGATGGTTGTGGAATAGAAAAACAGTGTGTTACAACTAAATGGCAAAAGTCATCATGGGAAATATTGAGTGGTGTCCAAAGGTTTCAGTGCTGGGCCACATGTTGTCCTATTATCATAAATGTATCAGACCAGGGAACATTAAATGCAAGGTTTCTAAGTTTGCCGATGAACCAAAGTGCCACCTCAGTTAGGAATAGTGAAGATGCATTAAAGATATCAAAATGATGTTGATAAACTTCTTGGGTGGCAGATAAGTGGCAAAGTTTTAATAGTAAAAAGTGTAAGTTTCTTCACCTAGTTTTCTCAAATAAAAGTTTAACTACGATGTTAAAGACATTATCTCTAGTCCTAAACAGAAAAAGATTTAGTTGATTACAAGAAATGACTTGTACTTATCTAATCAGCGTTCGAAGCAAGGAAAAAGCTTAGATTAAGATGCTGGGCAAATAAATCGCAATGTCTGTATTACAAGGAGCAAGAAGTAATAAGGTAAACGTATATAAGCTATGATGGCCAATAATAGAGTATTGTGCACAAGTTTGGGCCCCTATTAGTTAAAGAAAGACTTAGATATGCTTAGAGGAGAGGCAACGTATAGCAACAGGTATGATTTCTGGGTTTTGAGGGTAAGAGCTATGAGGAGAGGCCTGAAAGAGTTAGGAAATGTTTTTCAGAAAATATTACCCCAGGGCGTAAGCAAAGTCTGCAAAAGTTTTACATCTTCGATAATACGGAGACCAATAAATCTTCATAGTAGAGCACGGACGGAAGACCAGGGGCATAAAAAATTAAGAAGAAAGATGCCATCTTGATATAAGAAGCATGCATTCAGCAATAGGTGCTTAAAATTTGGAATGGCGCCACAAGAAATTGTTGAGTGTGCACGTCCGGATGCACATTTAAGAAGGTTGCGGATGAAGGATATATGGATCGGGTTGGGTATCATAATAGTCATATTAGCGAAGCCAAATGGCTAGGTTTAGTACAGGTAGTTTATTAATGTTATACTGATGTATGACCAAGTTAGTTATTAAGGCATTGGATGGTTGGGTATCATATATCATTTTTTTATGACTAAGCCAAATTGTTGGATTTTAGTTACAGGAATTTGACAAGCCCTAGGTGCTTTGTGGGATTTGCTAATAGAGAGCCATGTTGGTGGTTAGTGGGTGCTGGACAGTCTCGATAGTCCACTGTGGTTCTTACGTCCCTTATTTCTTAGTTCTTATGTTCTTACTTCACACCAACTTCCACCTCAAACCATTCTCCATTTTCTAACCAGTTCTTATATTACAATTATCATTTTTGTAATATCTCTCCAAAGCCTTTCTCCAAATAACCACCATCCGTATCTCTCTCTAACCACAAAACAGTTTCTTCCTTGGCACCGAATCGAATGCCTTTCTTGATCTATGAATGCGATATAAACCTTTTTGTTATATCCTATTATCTTTTCATTATCATCTCAGGGACGAACATTAAGATGCTGTGGTGCTTCTACTCACCCTGTACCATACTGCTCCTCCCAAGCTGGGAGGTTCGTAGATTGTTTCTCACCTTCGTTTCAAGGTATCCTTTTCGCATACTTTGCAGAGCCATATAACGATATACGCGTAATTTTTTACATTTCACCCACACGCTCCCTCTCCTTTATATCGGTATAATGATGATTTTCCCCATCCCTCTGGATTAGCTCTTCCCTCCAAACGTTATTGAACTGCTTCCTTCACTTCCTCTCCCCACTTCCTCTCCCCCTCTTTTATTAATTCTATCTAGACGTCCGTCATAGGCTTTGCCAAAAGTCTCCTTTAGCTCTTCCTTCGTAATACTCCCGCTTCCTCCCCCGGTCTCAAATCTCCTCCCTCCTCCTTCATCCCTGACCCTCCACCCAAAAATTCTCCAAAAATATTCTGTTCATCTCTTATTTATATATGTTCATCTTTTATGTGCTACTTTTTCTTTGATTCCCGGTAGGTCTCGCTAATTGAAGTCATTTTCCTTCCTCCCTAGCTTCGGCCCTCAGCTATCGCTACAGATTTTTGCTGCCTCCCTTTTGCTCTCCTCTTCACGAACCTCTCCACCCTTTTTTTAGCACCACGTTACGAGCTACTGACTGAGCAGTTCTGCCTCTTAAACCACTCTCTCATTTTTACTGTTTTCTCCCTCACCGCTCCTCCTCTTTATTATGTGTAAAATCGATTTGTTTGCAAAATTTCTCTTATATATATCATATATATAAAATATATAGATATATATATATTATATATTATTATATATAATATATATATATATTTATTAAATATTATTTTATTATATATATATTAATCATATATATATAATATATTATATATATATATATATAGAATATATATATATATATATATATATATTATATATATATATATATTATTATATATTATATAGATATATATAAATATATAATATAATGTATTATATATATATATATAATTAATATACCTATATATATATATAATATATATATAGTATATATATATATATAATATATAAAATTATTTTATATATTATATATATAATATAGTATTATATATATATATATATATATATAAATCTATATATATATTATATATATATATATATATATATATATTATATAATATAATATAATATATTATGTATATATATATATATTACAAATTATATATATATTATATATAATATATATATATTATATATATATATAATATAATATATAATTATATAATATATTATAATAATATTATATATATATATAAATATATATAATTAAATTATATATATATATATATATATATATAGATAATATATATTATATATAATACTATATATATATATATATATATATATATTATATATAATTCAGGGAAAAAGGCAAAAGCCCACATTTTGGCTCTGCTCTTGCCCAGATTACTCAAAATGAACTTAAATAATGAAAAAAAGAAACAATTGGAAAATTCGTCTCTGTTTTCTTACTTTTTACAATTTACAATTTCCATTTATTTTTAAATTAAGAAGTTTAATTAAATATGCTGAAGAATTTCATATGTTTCATAAGGATTAGCAACTTTCTTGCCAAACACTTGTTTAATGGTTTTAATTGGCGGTAGTTAGTTTGTAGTAATATTGTGAATAATGGTTTTATTTATGAATTTTATCACAGTAATGTTTTATTAATTTCATTGAAAAAAAAAAAAAAGCACTTTACCCCAGAGTCGTAATAACTTATTAGTAAATTCAGATCCCTTTTACTATCACCTATTGGCAATTTCTGATACAATATAATCAAAACTTTTATATACAAAACCTTCAGAATATTTAATATCTATATAACATATTTAAATATCTTATATAAAATATATAATATATATATATATATATACTGTATATATATTAGACTTAAATATCATTAATTGCGTTGTTATTAAAAGGAAGTTGCTATGAATATTCAGATTATTCATTGATTTTATTCATTTTTAATCAGATTTTCATATATAATGTGTAATATTTTTTGTTTCTAATAAAAAATAAATTTATACGAAACTGTCTTTGTAACATTTGATTGATCATTATCAATATGTAGAACGGGAAACTATAATTAAGCTATTCTCTAACAACGGGATTTCACTTTAACAAATGCTATTTTATTTTTAGGTGCAAAACTGATTTTCAAAAGAAAATTATTCACATATTGAACAATTATCAATGTTTTAAAATGTCATTTAAATTGTTTCTTTTCTTTTATAATGTTAATGAATAATATTAACATATTGATAAATGCTGGTAGTTTATAATCAAAGGAATAAATAATGATATCCCAAAATAAATATTTTTTTCTTTTGGATTTTTTACTTAATTATATACAATGGACTCTTTTTTTTTTTTAACATTCAAGTAAATTCTGTGAATAAATCAAAGACTTTCATGGCTCACTGGGTTTCGCTTTTCGGTGTTCCACTCACTGTTGCTTCTGACCAAGGTATACCGTTCGAATCTTTCCATTGGAGATATTTAATGCGTCTTCTTGGTACAGAGAAAATTCGCAAGAGGAGATATTATCCCATAGCAAACGGGATCTGCAAACCCTTTCACCGCCAACTTAAGGCTTCCCTGGTAGCTCACCCTCAACCAAAGCGCTGGACTGAAGCCCTTTCTTTGGTTATGCTTGGCATCCGCACAGCTCTTAAGGAGGATCTTCAGTGTTCTGCAGCTGAACTCGTCTATGGTTCACCTCTTCACCTGCCAGGGAATTCTTTTCTCAGTCTTCTCCTCCTCCGTTAATCTATGATGATTAATCATAGATTAACGCGAAATCATCAAATACACATTTTATAAAAATGTGTATTTGACACTAACAAAAGAAAAATTACAGAGGCCTTCTGCATATTCAATTTGCCCACTTCCAATCGCTGCCCTGGAGATTACAAAATAGATGCAATACAAAATAAATTCATGCAAATGTCACCTTACTACAAAAACTTAATAGATAAACCAACTACCATCTGACGAATAAGGAACTTATTCTTGCCACCACGCTTCTTAAATATCTTCATTGTTACTTATTACTTGAAGAAGGCCAAAAATGGCGAAAGCTTGTAATTAGATAGAATTTTAAAGGCTTTTATTCATTAAAGTGTTTTTAATGTTGTGCATTGTCACATGTAACTTTAAAGCAACCCAGGGTATTGTACCAACATGCATAAATATAAGCGAACAATAGCTTAATATTACAGTGATAAATATTGGAACCCGATAAAAAAGTTGCCATGAACTTCCAACTTCATAATAATATGACAAATTCAAACGATCTTTAGTAGCTACTAGTATTAAAAAAACAGCAATTATTGCTCATCAAATGTTGCCAACGAAACCTTAGGCATCCCCAAAACCGATGAAACCACGTCTTTACATGTGACACTTCAGATCCCTTTCCCTGCATTAATCAACAGATGTTGAAAGCAAAAATTAAAACAACAGAACAAGAGATTAAGCTATCCTTCAAAAAGTGCACTCATCTTTATAATCAATTTCATAATCTTTGGTTTAACACCTTTCCCGACGCAGCCGTTGAGTACTTGGACATTATGAATAAAGCACACGCAGAAAAAGAAGCTGCCTTTAACAAGGCACAAAGATTGAAATTTAAATTTAACCTAATTTACTCACAAAGCGTTTGGCACACGCACTCCAATCGAACGGCAGTTATTAACCTTTCCATATATAACCTTAAAGCAGACGAATCAGATTTATTAGGTTATTAGCATTAGCATTGAAAAACAAGGACCCCTACCACAAATTCTTACAAGATTTGGACAATTGGAAAAGAAGAGAGAAGAATCCCGATTGCAACACAGATATTCTCACTGGAATCCTTTTTACGGCCATCGCAGGTGATGCCGCCCCACAATAACCTCTGAAGTTCTACAACGCTTTGGACATCTTAAAAAATAACAAACACATCGTAATCTCCAGGACAGATAAAGGTAATAAATTAATTATCATGAACACACAAGACTACGATACAAAATGTCACAATTTATCAAATACCCACACTTACGAAAAACTCACAAAAAACCCTCATACCACTTCTCAAACAACTTTTAACTCTACACTTTATACTATACTCAAAAATCAACCCCTATACAAACAACTCAGAGCCTACACGACCAACATATCACAATTCTACTGAGTATCAAAAACACACAAACAAAATATACCTTTACGCCCCATCATTTCCAATATAAACAGCAATACATACAAACTCTCCCAATGGCTATCTACACAACATTAAACCTTTCTTGGCACATTTCTAACTTACATTGAGGTGAAAAATATAGAAGAGTTTCTTCACCAAAACCTCTTCCTTAACACTAACCACACTTTTGTCAGCTATGACTTTCTCTCGCTTTTCACTTTTTGCTTCTGTCCCAGTCCCACATCTACTTGAACTCTTAGCTAAATACATATCAGAAGCAGAAACATGAATTCTCTCATCAGCCCGTTTCCCATCTTAAACAGCTCTCTTAACTTGTAACTTTACAACACAACTATTTCAATTTGACCAACACTTTTACAAACAAATACACGGACTGAGCATGGGCTCCCCCTGTCACCTATGCTCAGTAACATATACATGGAACTTCTCGAACATTACTATATTCTACCCCATACACTTCTCACAGGTTGTGTTTGGCTCAGATATGACGATGACATATTCGCTGCCGTCTCAAACACAACCTCCCCTCAAAACATTCTAAATTTTATAAACACCATACACACACATATATAATTCCCAATGGAAACCTCCTCCCACAACACTATCCCCTTTTTAGACACACTCATACTAACAGACCACAATACCAAACCCTCGTTCACCGTAAATAGAAAACCCACTTCCAACCCACACATACATTCATTGGTACTCCGCACATACAAAAAAAACACACACACACACACATAAAACAAGTTACATAACGCTTTATACTTACGTGCCTTCAAAATTTGCTCTCCCATGCACTTAAAAAAAGAAACAGATCTGATCAAAAACACCTTCCAAAAACTTAAATATCCCCCCAATATAATACACAATGCCTATAAAAACACAAAGAAAAAATTACTACACAACAAATACAACCCAACCTAACACAAAAACATATGTACCCATACCTAACATAAACACAAGCATCATAAAAAAGTTCATACAACAGCATATACAATTGATCCCTTCAAACAATATTGTAATTAAAAAAAGTGTTAAAACCCCCCAAATCACAGTAAAAAAAATCCATGACTATACAAAATACCTTTCAACAACTGCAATAATAATTATTACTGAGAAACAACAGACTTTAACCGCAGAAAATATCAACATAAACACGACCTAGATACACGCCAAGAAAATTCAACCCTCACTCATCACAGATTAACACGAAATCATCAAATACACATTAAAAACCTGACACACATTAGAAACATACTTGACACTAACAAAAGAAAAATTACAGAGGCCTTCTGCATATTCAATTTGCCCAATTACAATCGCTGCCATCAAAACAATTCAATTCAATATCAAAATAAATTCATGCAAATGTCACTTACTACACAAAGCTTAATAGTTTAAACCAACTTACCATCTGAGAATATACACCGTAAACAATATAAAAAATTTCTTTTGGTCTAAAACTTTGCTCTTGAAGAAGGCCAAAAATGGCGAAAGCTTGTAATTAGATAGAATTTTAAACTGTTTAAGTCATTATAAGAGTATTTTAATGTTCTGTATTGTATTATGTATCATACGTGAAAGCAACCCAGGGTATTGTTTCTCAACATATATATATTATATATATATTATTTATATATATTATATATTACTATATACTATATACTATATATATATATATAGTATATATATCATATATATTCCCATCAACTGATAAGTTATCCTGCTCTCTGAAAAGGCTTCCGATCTTAATGGCAGGAGTGCTGGACGAATGATCGACGAGGGACGAAACTTGAAATCTAAAGCCGAATATTGGTGAGTGGTCTTCCTCTCACAGACGAAATCGTTTGCACGAGGTAATTTTTCCACCCCTCCGCATTGGCCATACTAACATCAGTTACAGCCACAACATGTCACGGGATCCTCCTCCCTTCTGCAAATTTTGCCGTCACCATACCCCGCAATCTGTTCACCATATCTTCTTTGATTGTCCTCAACTGAACCCCATTCACCGTCGTCGTTTTCCTACTCTATGGTTCATAACACCTTCTAAAAGGCTACCCATATGTTGTCTGAATTATCCCACTTCAATAGTAACTCTATTTTCTCTTACCTTCAGAAGTTGAATGCTCTTCACAAAATACAATTTCTTTTTTCATTATTTTTTTTTATTTTTTTTTTAATTACATCTTTTTATTTATTTTCGACACAAAACGGAATCTTGTATTTCTTGGTTATTATATAAAATGACTGAATATTCTTCCCACCTTCCAAGAGTTTTTATGACGCATTTTAAATAAATATTCAACCCATTATAGCCGCTTCCTTGTGGACCGTGGTGGGTCCTATACATAAACATATATATATATATATATTATATATATATATATATGTATATATATATAGTAGTAATATATATATATAATATATATATATATATATATAATATATATAATATATTATATATATAATATATATAATATATATATATATATATATATTGAATAAAACACCTCTAAATTATTTCACCTGCTGATCGAACCTGGGACGCCTAACAGTATGTACGTGTAAGTGTTTTTGACCCCCAGACCACTATAAACTAATAAGGAAACCCGCCACTTTTCCTCTTGAACGCAATTTATTTTCTGTATAATATATATATATATATATATATATATATATATATAGTATATATATATATAATATATATTATAATATATATATCATATATATATATAAAATATATGTGTTAAAAATAATATGAAAAAAAAATTTATTTTTTTATAAAGAAACATAATATTACAAAATAGACTGCAAGAATCTTGACACATGCTCGATTACAAACATAAGTTTTTGATGCATATGATTATATAGTATATATGATAGGTTATATATATATATTAATATATATAATATATATATATATATATATATATATATATATATATATAGTATAATATATATATAGTATATATATATATATATAATATAATAGTATATATATATATATATATATATACATATATATACTGTTATATATTATAATATTAAATTACAGTATATAAAATATATTTTTAAAATTAAAAAAATTATATTTTATAAAATTTTTAATATAAAATATAATAAAATTATATAATAATAGTATATATATATATATATATATATATATATATATTTAATTCAATGCAATTTATTAATAAGGAAAGTTACTACTACATTTGTCAGTAGATGTTCCAGTTATAAATGAATAAGGTTTTCACATATAATATGCAAAATATATATTTTTTTATAATCAAAAGTACCTTTACATGTCTTTCTCTGTACAATTATATTGAATTTTTCCTATTAAACTAGGAATTAAAGTTTCTTTCATGCTACATTATTCATATAAATACAAAATTCTTTTAAACTATTAAATGGATATTAGGCGAAAGTAATAAATATAAAGAAGAAAATATTATATAGAATAATTGTCATTGTTTTTTAATGACGTATAAGTTCTACTTCTTTTCTTAAATATTAGAAATAACAAGATAATATTATTAATGATGTGCAGGTATTTTGCCATTTAAAGTAATCAAATGATGTTATTCTGAAATAATTTTCTTTTTTTTTGGGGGG
>JABUQX010094937.1:22500-25000 GCA_015478945.1 Trachelipus rathkii
TTGCTTCTTTTTTCTTTAATTCTTTTTTTTTATTTTTGTGTGGCTTTCAAACGTGTTGTATCAACATCCAACTTTGTTCTGTTACATCTGCGACAGTTATACAGTTAAAAAAACGACAAAGAAAAATAACAGACTTTGCTACAAATGTATACAATGCATATTTTGGTGTTAGATCAGGAGACCAAGAAAAGACATGGGCACCTCGCTTTGTACGTTCCGTGTGTGTTTGAGAACTGCGTCAGTAACGTCACATAAGTAAGAAACAATCTTTTTCGTTTTGGGGTGCTCATCGGATTTGGAGGGAGCCAAAAATCCACAGCCGATGATGTTACTTTTGGCTCCTGCAATGTGAAGCGGGACAGCCTCTTAACTAAACTTAAAAGAAACCAAGACAAGGTGCACATTAGTAAATATACAATATAGACAGAAATATATAATCACTGTGCCATAGGTATAAGGAGTTTCCTTCCTCGGGTCCCGCAAACGACTTGGTGTAATGTTTGCGATATCAGGAAAAAGAAAGTTAATAGTCTGTGTAGACTTAATGAATAGTGTCCAAGATGATGTTTATAATTCTGGTTTGTGAAAGAGCCGCAATTTTCACACAGCCCCGAATTGAATGATTTTTGGTGAAAGGCTTAAAGAGCTTTTCTAGAAGATTCAGTAGAACTTTTAGGCTCACGGTTGAGGAGAAAACATTGTTAGCCAAAAGGGACGTCGTTTTCATGATTTAGAGTTAGAGAGGAAGAATTTTGAACAGTTTTTTCTCACAAAGAGACGATCTACAGTGTACTCCTTGATGTTCCATAGACTCATTAAATGTTTCAATATTGACCTACATGCATACACGACTGACGACTTATTTATTTGACTCAATTGAAAAAGAAGTCTCACAGCTGTGAATCACTCCAAGAGCTGGACGACGGAAGTAGGTTATGGCTTCCTTACTTTGTGGGATACTTCTGTTATCCATAGCACTCTTTGAGATAAGAAGTTGAGGTAATGCAGATAATATTTCCGCGATCTGATCCTAACACACTTAAATATAAGAGACCGCAATGGTATGGGAGACCATTTGTGGCGTATAAAGGTACTAGCTAGGACTTCTCTCTCGTTACTAGTGAGAACATTTCACACAAAATGATATATGTCACACAGAAGCATCGCGTTACTTCCTATTGAATGAGAGATACAATCGCACCGTCGTGAGAGAAGAATTAGCCACTTTCATTCATACTATTTAAAAAAAAGACTGGCCACTCAGAGAGTTCTACAGAAGCCTGGATGATAAAACAATGGTCAAAGAAGAAGAGAGAGGAGAGAAGAGTTGATAGTAGAAATCCGAATAAACGTATTTACTTCCGTCATTTCCGGCACTAAAATAGAGATTGATGAAACAGTATGTTGAAAAGGCATCAATATCCAAAAGACGACGCGAGATATGTTTGAACGAGTATCTCTGCACTCAGAGCACGACGCTTATGACAAATTTAATCCGAAGAGTCAAGACGTTTAGAGAGGTAGGATACTTGATGTCTCGTGCACGACATTAGAAGAGACTTATGAAAGGTGAAAGCATGTATGAAATAAAGATGGGGAGAAACAGAAAAACAAGCTTGACAACATTCAAAGACGTTGTGAAAAACGTCCTCGGATGGTAGACAAAGAAGTAATACCAAAATATGTTGAAAATATGTTAAGAACGTTTAAAGACTTGGGTTGCAACTGTGCAGCAACATGAGCATTACTTCCAAGACAATCTAGGAGTTGTGAATAAAGAACAGGGTGAACGATTTTACCAAGACATAAAAGAAATGGAAAGACGATATCAAGGAAGATGGAATGTCAGGATGATAGCCGATTACTGAGAGCCTCGAGATGCTAAAGAGGGACAATCCACATAATGAGGGCAAGCGGAAAAGTACCAAAAGATCCTTCGACGAAAACAGGAAACGATATTATAAAGACTTAAGACTGATCTTAAATGATATTTGTACGCTTTTGCCTTATTGTAGCTACACATTTTGTACTTTGTATTCTCCAATTTAAGCGTTAGAAATAAATTTTGCTTATTAAATTTTTGTAATTTTGTGTTTGTTTTTAAAAACTTTAAGCCCCTTTCGTAAAATAACTTTACGTAATGAAAAAAAACTTAGGTCACATTTGAAATCAGGACAAAAAATCCAGTATAATGAACTCCTAAAAGTGAAGACAACTTTTCAAAAGTTAAATTTTGCAAACCTGTGTTATTCATTATATAATTTCTTCCAGGAGTTAATATTTTCGGTAAAATAGGAATAATATAGGTAAAATAGGTAATAATAGGTAAAATAGGTATTAATGAAATAAAAACATTTCTGCAATTTCAAAACAAATAATAATTTTACTTTAATTTGAATACTAAATAATGATTACACAAATTTAGTAGACTTACCAATTCCATAATCTAAATCGTCCCCAACATCTGTGAAGGTAAATTCCAAACTTGAGTTGCTTGGAA